>QODF01000243.1:296519-336709 GCA_024372805.1 Oostethus manadensis
GGAGCTGATGGTCTGCTCCCACTTGAGGTCGTGGGTGATGTTAGTGCCCAGGAAGCGGAAGGAGTCCACAGTTGTGATGGGGGAGTCTGTCAAGACGAGGGGGGGTAGGGGGGCTTTGACTTTCCTGAAGTCCACGATCGTCTCCACTGTCTTCTGAGCATTAAGCTCCAGGTTGTTGCAGCTGCACCACGACACCAGCCGCTCTACCTTCTTCCTCCAAACAAAACAAAAAACAAAAACAAAAACTATCAGAGCACCGGAGGCCCACGGTGGCCACCGGTAAGGTAAGCATTTTTTCCCCACTAGTAAAGACACCCATATTTGTAATATGAAAATGTAATATGATATGTAATGATATGTAATCTATGAATATAGATCAAAATGTATGTGCTGATTCAGATACTTTAAACAGTGGTTGTCGTGATTATTACATGCATTCAAATGTGCCTGACATTGTGTAAACCGGGTTTTGGTGACATGTGCACGCTGTGCACCAGTCAGCCAAATTACCACTAGACCGGTTGCGCTTTGCCTTGCGCTGAGAGTAGACCAGGCTGGAGCCAGCGAGCTTTCAGCGCACCTCCGGCGAAGCCTTTTGGCACAAAATTGTCACTACGTCAGGCTGAATCAGTCAGCACCTCCCCCTGCTGCTCTGCACCGCCTCAAATACAAAATTGCGAATGTATACAGGTGGTTCTCATTGTACGCTGTTCCAAGTTACATACGCACTGTTTTTATTTATCAATCCCTAAAAATGAAAAAGAGAACTTGCATGGGCGCGGTAGAGTAATACCTTTGGTAAGACAGATGCTCTTCAATGATCACATGTTCCGTGTTTGACCTTATTGCTATGTGTGTAAAGGGTGTATTGCTTTACCTGCAAATGTGTTTTTGTGTAGCGGACATTTGTTTACAATATTTGCTTAGCCTTGTATTTCCCCCTCATGGTATTGTATTTACATTGGATTCTACAGTCAGTGACCCTCGGTTGTTGCTTTGGCATTCATCTTTGTTGCATCCACCCCTCCTTCTCCCTTTAACCCACATCCCCGGGCCCCAAATGCTGCCTACAAATCAAAATGCAATTGAGTTTACAGCAGTGGAAACACATTTTTCGAATCGCAGCCTCCTCCTGCACACCGAGTTCCCTCTCTTTATTAACTTGTATTAGTAACACACAAATCTCAGTAGTGAATTGAAGCAAATTCATACAATGTGATATCAGGAATAATTTTGCTTATGCATTACATCCCTGAAGCCACAAAAAAGCTTGCAGTGGCGTTCCTTACATTGCCAACAGGAACTATTCAATTTGCACTTGCTGTTATGTGTCACACTTAGACTATGGCATGGGGACGGGGGGAAAAAAGAAGAACGGAGGCTGATTAAACAGCAAAACTTATGTTAAATGAGGTGTCAGGAAGTGAACAGTAACAGGAGGAGGTTAAAATGTGAATAACTTCCTGGTAGTGTTTCACAGCGCATACAAATGACGGATGCATTCGTGGCCTGAAACCACCTGTTTCCTCTGAATGAATGCATTTCAATGATATGACCTCATAACTGGTTCCAGCCCTTTGCTTTTGTGCCGAAACTGTGTCATTGTTTATTACAGCTGTATTATATCACCCCCTAGATTGTTGGTTTACTTTCCATGTCGGGTTAATTGGACTAGCTTTGACTTTGTCAGCCTATTTGTCTCATTGGACGTTTCACGGGGGACTATATGCCGGAAGATAAAAAATGAGCAATAACTGGCTGGTGCAACGCAGACATGGGGGCATGAAGAATGTTGTGCAAGGATGCAAAAAAAACAAGCAAAAATCTCCTCCAACCTAAAGCATCTCAGCTATGAAACAACCACCATCTTGCGGGTCGGAAATATTCCACAAAAACACATTTTTCATATATTTCCTGTACAGCGGTGCATATTTTACGGCAACTGACTGATTTGTAAGTCGACAGTGACGTCTAACCCTTGATGTTTTTAACTGTCATGTAGACCAAGTTTAACAGCCTCAAATGTCAACGTTTTGAAACGTCTGCAATTGGCTGACTAGACTATGACGGAAATCCACATCGTCCTGTTTTACGCACCTGAAAATATCATTTGGACCGGTGCAAAAACGGAAATGTTTGTTAAAAGCATCAAGTATTGTTTTTATCATTATGTAGTTAGCAGAAAAAAATGAAACCTGCGCTCATACAAGAAGACCAAGATGTTGAATGTGCCAGTCCTGTCTCTTCTTGAGCCTCAGAAAGTGTTTACTTGTACGTGTTTTCTGATTAGTATATATTAGCTGTTTAAGTGGTATGTGTGTTTTAGGGCTGGAGGTAGCAGAGATGATGCTGAGATTCTCTTTGGGTGTGACCAGGATGGACAGGATCAGGAATGAGTACATCAGAGGGACAGTACATGTTAGAGGTTTTGGAGATAAAGTCAGAGAGGCCAGACTGAGATGGTTCGGACATTTCCAGAGTAAAGATAGTGAATATGTTGGTAGAAAGATGCTGAGTTTTGAACTGCCAGGCAGGAGGCATAGAGGAAGACCAAAGAGGACGTTTATGAATGTAGTAAAAGAGGACATCAAGGTAGTTGGTGCAAAAGAAGAGGATGCAGAAGACAGGGTTAGATGGAGGCAATTGATAAGCCGAAAGGAAAGGAAGAAGAAGAAGAAGAATGTTCATGTTTAATGTCAGAGAGAAATTTGTAAGTTTTTATTGCCATGTCTCGGTTTGTTCAGTTTTAGTTTTGGCTCCTTTTTTCCTTGGCAGCATGATATGGTGTGCCGAAGTCCGGTAGTTGAGCTTGGCTCTTTTTCTTCTTAGTGGCATGATGTGATGTGAATTGATTGTAATGCAATTGATGTGGCTTCTTGGGTTTCAGCACGTCTGCACTGTTCACGCTGGCGGCTGATGGTGGGGTGCCCTTTGCTCCTTTTTCCTTTGCCGTATGAAATAATGTGAATAAGGCAATACTTCATAGTGATGATTCAACACCCAGTCAACAACTGGCTACATTTGTTATTTTAGTTATTTTAAAATGCAATCAGAATGTTTGGAATGCTGTTGATAAACTGTAAGACTATTTAGAAATCAGTCAGAGTGAAAGTAGAATACCTTTCAAATCTGTTCTGTATTTATCACTTCAAATCCACCTCAAACGTTTTTAGCATGCTCAAAACATTCGGGCTGGCCACTAGATTGTGCCCTAATATTTGAAATGCCCTCAGAATGCAGTCAGAATTTTTAGAATGCACTTAAAATATCCAGGAATATAATTAAAATATTCATTCCGACAGCATTCTGGCTCATTCCTCCTTGAGTGTGACTAGTTTATAAGGAGCAATGGTGCAGCCAAACCAGTTGAGAACCACTGCATTAAAGGCGCTTCTCCTTAGTTACATGTCACTGAACAAATTTTACAGAACAATGCTTATATATTTCAAAATTACAAATTAAATGACATGAAAGTTGTCGTAAATTTTGATTCGAAACAAAATAACTGCCGTTCATGTATGATATACACGTATTTTTTCTTAGCACGTGCACATACACAAAAGCGGTCTCAGAAAAGCGGACGACAATTGGGAATCGCTGTGGGGTCACAATACTACTATACATTAAAGGACAGCTAATGTCAGTACCTTAACTTAGATATTATTGGGTGACAACAAACATAACTAAGTGTGGGTGTTACATCTTATGTAATCAAAACAAGAAGAGGCGGGAATTACTTTGTGCATTTGGTTGCTGGCGCCCTCAAGGAACTTCTGGCATATAGTGCCTTTACATTTTGGCACTAATGCCGCTTGAGAAAAGACACATTTTTATTTTTGCAGTTTTAGTCACTGTTGAACATTGACTATGTTCAATTTCTCCTGTTTTTAATTTCGAAAGTTGAACAGAAAACTACAAAGTTAAACATAAAAAACAGTGGTCTGAAGATTGAGCCTTGTGGCACACCCTTTGTATTGCATATAGCTTTCATGGGGATAATCCAGTATCAATACGCCACCTATTGATGTCTATCTATTTATGATCAATTTTGACACGAGTATAACTGAGTGTATCAAGTGTTGCATGCCACAAAGTCTATATGCTCGCCCTCTTTTGTTGTGTCTTGCCGCTTGTGATAAGCTGTCAAAAATGTTCGCTTCCCATCAACATTTCCGTCTGACTGCCGTCGTCTGTCTTCGATTTCGCCGCCCTTCATCATCGTAAGTCCTCGAGAAGCAACTATTGTTCAAACACTTGGCTGTTTCACAAGACAGCGCTTGAAATGTTTGAATGAAATTTGCAACCACACAACAACACAGTATTCACATGTTTTCTTTGCATATAAGTGTATCTGACATGTATTTAGAATCGGGGGACACCGTCTTTCCTTTAATGTGGATATGCATTGATCTCTTGGCGAGATGTAACACATTGTTGGAAACACTGTTTTGAAAAAAGCTATTTGTTTGTGTTTCTACGCACCATTCGACTCTTTACATGATTTATTTGACTGCATTGCAGTGCTCGGCTCCAGTTTCAGGCGGCTGAGCCAATATAAACCTTGTCACAACTCTGAATTCCTGCCTAGGCTACAGCTTCCAGGCAAAGCTGCAGTGGATCAGCGCCGGATAAATACAAGAGATAAGCTTGGCCAGTGCCCTACATTGTGCAGGGATTGGGCAAAGAGAATCCAAAGTAAGACTTGGGTATGGAACTGGAAACGAAGCAACGTCTGTCAGCGTCAGGGTTCCATTACATGACATTCAAAGTCTGTTATTTTCTTTGTCAGTTTTAATAACAATGAACGATCACAAACTAATTGTTCAGTAGTTAGTGGGTTATATTGTTTAAGGTTATGCGCTACAACACCCTGGAAATTAGCAACATATAGCGGTAAAACTAGAGACCTGACTTGAGACGCAAATAAAACCTGGACTTCGATCAGTAGTTTTTTGATCCGTAGTATTAACATAACACAAACAGGTATCTCAGATGAGATCATTCATTCATTTATTTTCTATACCGCTTATCCTCATTAGGGTCGCAGGTCAGATCAGATCAGATCAGAAAAAACTTTATTGCCATTGTAAGCGAACAGTTCACGAACTAGGAACTTCCTTCTACTTTCTACAGTCATCCCTCACCAAAATGAATATATAATTAATAAATCATGCTGTTTTGTTGTTGAATACAGCCTATTATTAGTCAAAAATATGCATATTTAATAAAATTGGCTAAAATAGGCAAATACAAATATATGCCATTAAGAAGACAATTCAAATTGTGAATGTAGTATTGCACATTGGTCACCAGGTGTCACCAGAACAACAGGCTTTTAGTGCATGTTTAAATTATCTCATAATAGGCACAATGATAATAACATAATCATAATAAAAACACGGAAATCCCTGATGTCCCCTATTGGTAAACCGTCTCAATTAAATGGGTTATTTTCTCTGATTATATCTACTATATTGAGTAATACAAATGTAAAGGTGACTAAATGGGTATTATTTTAAGTCTAGACGGCTCTAATAATTAAAAAAAAAAACATATTTGCAAGATTGTAAACAGGTTTTTATCCCATAATAGCCGTTTATTAGGAAGGAATCCTATTTTGCAGAAATTCACTTCTTACAGTCATTAAAATCTAAATAAATGAGGGACTACTGTATTAGGGGTCAGGTCCTTATTGGGGCCAGGATTACACATTTTACGCCAGACTGGGAGCGCAAACTGGCCCGGGAACGTCCCCAGAAAGCGCCAAGAGGAGTTGGAGAAAGTAGCCAGGGAGACCCGACCTCGGATAAGCAGAAGAAGATGGATGGATGGACGAGAATGTAAAAGTGATATTCTTCAACAAAACTTTGTTAAGCATGTGTGCGGGAAAATAACTATCAGCATTACAATTTAAAGTAAAATTGTAGTTTAAAACACAATAAAAGGACAGATTTTAGCAACGTTTAAATGGGCTCGAACGTTAATCCATCCGCCCATTTTCTATGCTGCTTATCCTCATTGGGAGCCTATCCCAGCTGACTTTGGGCAAGAGGCGGGGTACACCCTGGACTGGACGCCAGCCAATCACAGGGCATAATAATAATAATGATAACATAAAATAATAAAGAGTACATGTATTTTCTGTATGATTCAAGTAATTTTTTTACATTTTCTTCAGTAAAAATCCCTAAATGTGCGCTTTTCCTGATTAAGTACAGGGCAGAAACGTAAGATGAGAATGCGGTAAGTCTGTCCTTTTGGCTTAAGTATGCGAGCTGAGTCTACCGTCTGAGTGCACTGCGCTCCTCGGATGACAATTTCAGATTGTTGCCAATACAATGTTTGCATAAATGTTTACTATACACCTTGACTTTCTGTGTAATGTCTTTAATTCATGTGTGACGTCATTATTCTTGCTAATCAAACAATAAAAAGCAGAAAAATGTCATCTGTGGAGGCTCTTGCAGTACTCTTCATCCTAAAGGAACAGGGGCGTCCAAGAATTAGACGGTCCTTGTCGCTGCCGCCCTTCTACACACAGTAAAATAGTGTGTTGTAAGGGTTTTCTGGGTAGATTTTGCAAATTAAATAAAGATAATTTTGCTCTGAAATAAATGAAGGACTCAATTATATTTTCAAGCTCAACAGAAGGTGATCAGACTTTTACAACAAAGTATTTCCAGGAGGAAAGTGTGCTTGTACTTTATATAAAAGTACAAGGTAAAAGTCAGTTGGTAAAAAAATAAATAAATGGAATGAAGAAGGATTTGAAATTGAAAGGGAATTATTTTGTTATCTTCTTATTGCGCAACCTGTGTTGACAGCCGTAACCCACACCGCACGTCACTGCAACAGCGCTATCAATGGAAGAAAACGAGACCATTATGTCTTCATTTTTTCTTTACGATGAACCCATAACATTTTTCTTTCTTCTCTTCTCTCGAGTTAAACATAGAAAACTGAAACATGCTGCATAGTTTGTGTCAAGGGCGTGCCAAGCTGTATTGTACTGTAGCTTTTTATTGGCACGGGGGAGTCCGAGGATATTGCATGCTAAAACTAGATGTTATGATTGAACTAAATAAGCCGTAATGTCCTCTCACTCTATAAATCTGACACTGACACGCCAGACTGGGCTCATGCTGTGGGGTCCTATTTTGTTCCCCCTCAAAGACATCTGATTAATTTTCAAAATCACTGCATCTGCACGGAAAAAGCACACTTTCATTTCAAAAACCTATGCTCTCCGTGCTCGGCATGTTCCGCCGGGCCAGAAACCCTCGGGGAGTGTGGGAGCGTTTATGCCAGGGGGAATTTGAGAGTCTGCTCAAATGTTTGGCAGATGGTGATGAGTCGGGATCACAGTGTCACTCCGCATCAAAGCTTGAACGCTCACGTCGCGCTGAAAAGCAGACACAGTGTACTAGCCAGGGAGGCGAGATGCCAGCTGGACCGAGACGGCGGCGGACTAACTAGTCACTTGCTTAACTATGCAAACCTGACAAACATGATCCAAAACGCCAATACCGATAAGCCGTGTTGGCTTATTGTGGTCATTGCACGCCGTCTAGCTGCGATCCAATTGCAGTATTCTGTGTAACTTCATCGATTTGTAACCCGCACACCCTCTTCGCCTCCGTCTCTTTTAATTTAACATTTCCACCCAATATCTCCATGTAATCCTCTGCTTGGATATCCCAAATCGGGCAAACATCTTGACTCTTTTCCCTGCCAAGATGAGCCGTGCTTTTCCCCGTTTGGTCTCCTAATCTCCACTGTGGTGTAAAGTGACCCGGGTTACTTACGCTGAGCAATTTTAGGATGTTGGTCTGTAGCGCGCATAATCAAGGCTGTGGTCGTATTGTCATCAATCTTCATGTGACGGCACCAGATGCGGGACAAGCTCGCGTCACAGTTGAAGCCGAACATTTCCCACAAATTCTGGTTTGAAAATAAATTCGACGGGATACGTCAAGTTGATCATATCCAGTGAAATACCGGTCCTGCGGTTCTGGTTTTTGGCCTATATTAAAACAACTGTGATATGTCAAGAATTCTGTGGGCGAAGATGGAATGCCCACATTTTTCTTTGCCTTGTGGGACAGATTTATAATTAATGTAAACTACACTTCTGGGATGGCATGGAATCTACACAGCCCGGTGGCCCGTGAAGGATTGAAGTGGGGGGGGGGTGAGGACCACTGCAGTCTATGGAAGCCCCACAGCTTTGATAATGAAGGCATGACGTGGACTAAGAGCATGTTTTCATCCAGAAAAAAAACAAGTGTCCGCTCCCGTTTTGACATTCCCTACGAGCGTTAAATCAAGCTGGCAGCAGACCCACTCGATACATTTGTGCGATACCAGACGGGATTGTCGGTTTGGACCGCAATCTCTAGGAGAGGCCAAGGGGGAAGTCGAGGAAACGGAAAGTTGTAGGCTAAGCTAAAGATCAACCAACCTACCAAACTTTATACGAATGAAGAGCTGCTTCCCATGAATATTAGGTAGCTGAGACCAAACACTAGGGTTGAGGTGAACCACACTTTGGTAAAGTCAACTGTGCTGTTTCAAAGTTAAAACTGCAGTGGATCACAATGCAGTCTATAGGAGAGACCCTGACAAGCCAATGAAAAGCTTTAGGCTAAGCCAATGATCCATACTAGTTGTACCGCCCTTCATATAGACCTAGAGTTGTTTTCCACGAATACTTGGTAGCTGACACCAAGCACTACCATTAGGTTTGGGTTGGGATCGGTTCCTTCTTAAAAATGGTACGTACCAATGGATTGCCACACAATCTACAAGAGAGGTCCTGGAGGAACACATAGCCAAGAAAAAGGCAAGCAGTGACCCGCAAGCTCAGCTAATGGTCAATACCATTGGTACTATCCATCATACAAACATGGAGTTGTTTTCCACAAATATTGAGTCCCTGTGACCAAGCACTATGGTTGGGTTGAACCGTACTACGGTATACTGAACTGCACGGCTTCCATGTTCAATATGCTAAGTATCAATGGATTGCAACGCAATCTATACAGTAGGTGAGGTCCTGGAAGAACAGAAAGTCAAGAGAAAGGCAAGCGGGGAGCTGTAAGCTAAGCTAATGATCAATACCATTTGTACAGTGGCGATTGGTCAAAGACTGCCAGGGAAGCTGAGCTTACCCAAAAAAGTAATGAAATATGTACTGCTGTGTGTACATTTCACTGACTAAATATACGTTAGAATACCTTCATCTTTTGTTCAGAACCAGCTACTGACACAGCTTCCTTGTCATTCCTCCCAGCAGCGCCACACTACTTTTTTCAATTGATGCTGAGCGTGTACTGACTTTGAGTTGTTACACTGCTTGAAAGTGAATGGTCTATGGATAAATGCTGGGCTTTGTCCCGCCCATTGGGCACTCGGCGTTTCTGGGGGTCTATGAAGCAATGGGCTGGCCCGGACGCTCGGCTTCTGCATGATGATTGAAGGTGCAGTTTGAATGCCTCTTTGATTGACAGTGAAATGAGGGAATCAGTGATCTTGAAGCATAACCTTCCAACCGAGCATTTTCCAAGATTTCCTGATCCAGAGGCTTTACCAATCCCCAGCGATTTGGTCTTTGTTGAAAACGCCTAGAAACGGAGGGTAGAATTTACATATAAATAAATAAAAACATTTATGATGTAGGCTAGAAAAGGAAAGAAAATGAGCTTCCCATTCTTGAATGACCAGCAGCTGCCACTGCATTTTTACTCTCCATCGTACGAACTTAGGGTTGTTTTCCCCGAATATCGGGTCAATATTGAGACCAAGAACTACGGTTGGGTTGAACCAGGCCATGGTATAGTGAACTGTACTGCTTCCAAGTATCATTGGATTCCAACCCAAGACATGGACAAATATTAGCATTCTCAATGCTTGGCGTGTTAAAAACGTGTCATATCAATTTTTCATTGAATCATTTATTCTAAAGGTCGAGGCTTAGTGGGAGGGTGGTTCTGTGTCCGTGATGTCCCACTTGAGTCCAGACATTTGGGATTTAGCCAAGGAATACTGACTCACCATCGAGGCGTGAGACCAGACTGGATTAACAGGGTTTAAAAAGTGCAACTGGGATGTTCCTCCTGATATAAAACAGAGATGAAGCAAATTATTTTTAGACTAAATGACAAATGGTCAGCGCAGACACACAAATATGCAAAAAGGTCTCCCAAGTGTGCTGTTTTCCATTGGACTCGGGTTTTTGTATGCGTTTCGCCCTCTCATTAATATGTGGCAAAAAAAATGGAGGTCTGGAGGTAAAACTTTATTTTCTAGATTACATCCTTCCTTAAATTTATTACTTTTTGCCATCGCAAGACTCCAAGTTTCAAGCAACAAGTGAAGCCCTAGTCGACCCGTGAACCTGCGGTTTGGTTGTGTTAACATCGGCTTTCCCAGAAAAACTATCAATGGTTCAGGCCAGTCGGGTCCAAGAGAAGTGTTCGGAAAGAGTCTATCTTCCAGCTTCTCTTCCCTTTTTTCTGTCACTCTCTCCAACACGAAACCTTGACCTTGAAGCTAAGCTGTCACATTAGCAGCGACTGAGTGATTATTCACGGAGGTAAACATGCATGTCTTAATATTACACCAATGCTAAGACAAGTGTGAGCATGACTCATTCTTTCCCAGAGCCAGACATCCATCGCAAGCGTGGGGATTTTCGCAGTCGGCACACTTCCAGGTACAAACCACATGGGCAGTTTTTTTACTGCGTCAGAACAATGGTTTTAAAGTTGGCCACACATACTGTATCATAGCGCTGCCACGGTACTTGTAACATTTGGCTTTTTTCAAAATTGAGACCATGTTTCCCATAAAGCGGTTGCTTCCTGTGGCATGCCGATGTGTTTTTGAAAAATAATGACAGATCCCAAGAGCCAGCAACGGCCCCTGACAACAGCAGAAAGCCACACCAAGACGGTTTTCATTTGGAGCCGAGGCAGTGGCGCTGAGAGCATTTTTACGATCCACGTCCGCCTTTTTGGGGGGGGGGGGGACTTTCACTGCTTGATCCCGGCTTCGGCGAATCGTGTTAAGTTAATAATGTTTGTAAAAGCTTACACATTTCCACTAATGACTAACACACAAATACAGTGGAGCAAATGAAAAACTAACAATGAAACTTCCCAAACTTTTTCAGCTCAAGACCAAACTTTGACATTTGGGTCCTCCCCACCACACACACTCACATCTATTGCCATAACATCATCAACGACTGACAAACACCACAAAAGATACACATTTACACCAAACGTGGATTAAAAAAGCCCTTTGCCACTAAGTTGGGTACGTGTATTTTGCTATTTCTTTTGCTTTTCGGGAATACACTGAAAACAATGTTACAATCACCATAAATCTGGATTGTTAGTCATTCATTCGGTGGTCGAGTGGGTAGCACATTGGCCTCACAGTCAGGAGGTTCAGGGTTCAAATCTCCGTTGGGCATCTCTGTGAGGAGTTTGCATGTTCTCCCCGTGCGTGTGTGGGTTATCTCCGGGTACTCCCACATTCCGAAAACATGCATGTTAGGTTCATTGGCGACTCTAAATTGTCCATTAGAGTGCGAGTGTGAATGGTTGTTGTCTATATGTGCCCTGCGATTGACTGCGACCGGTCCAAGGTGTACCCCGCCTTTCGCCCAAAGCCAGCTGGGATAGGCTCCAGCATACCAGCGACCGCTTAATAAAAATAAGCGGTATAGAAAATGAATAAATGACTATTCATGAGTCCTTAAGGTCGGGGGTATGCTGGAGCCTATCCCAGCAGACTTCGGGCGAGGGGCGGGGTGCGTCCTAAACTCGTCAATCACAGTCACAATGATGCATGCACACATTCATACCTATGAACAGTTTTGGGTTCCGCAGTACGCGGAGAAAAGTGATGTCCTGATTGTGTGGCCAATGTGCTAATTTCTAGGGCACCATGCGAGTGGCTTCTCTCCAACATCTCCCTGAGCACTTTTCCTGGTAATTGAAGTTATTCTCATTTTGTTTGTCTGATTTTCCACATCCCACGGCGAGTTTTACGTTATACCTACTAGCTTTTTTCCTACATTATTATCCTTGTTAAGCTTAATAGTTAAATAAAGAACTTCACTGATTACATAACATTCACTCCTTTTTGTATAATGTGAGGAGAACCTGAGAGACTTCAGCTCAGAGAGCATCTAAAGGATTAACTGTCTTTTGCTTTATTAATTAAACAGACATTTAATTCTTCTCCTCTTCTTTTCCTTTCGGCTTATCCCTTCAGGTGTCACCACAGCGAATCAATTGCCTCCATCTAACCCTGTCTTCTGCATCCTCTTCTCTCGCGACAACTACCTTCATGTCCTCTTTGACTACACCCATAAACCTCCTCTGGACATGTCCGAACCATCTCAGTCTGGCCTCTCTGACTTTATCTCCAAAACCTCTAACATGTGCTGTCCCTCTGATGTGCTCATTCCTGATCCTGTCCATCCTGGTCACACCCAAAGAGAGCCTCATCATCTTGATCTCTGTTACCTCCAGCTCTGCCTCCTGTCTTTTCCTCAGCGGCACTAACTCTAAACCAAACAACATCGCTGGTCTCGCCACAGTTTTGTACACCTTTCCTTTCATTTGAGCTGAAACTCTTCTATCACACATCACACCCGACACTTTTTTCCACCCATTAAATTAATTAAATTAAAAATACATTTAATTGGAAATATTAAATTTTGATTGATCACATTTTTCCTCAGTTAACTCATAATTAACTTCACATATAATCACATATACAAAAACATTTTTACCTACAATAACTGGGGATGTATTCTCTTTGTGGTAAACAAATTCATGTGCAACTACAACAATAACTACATCAGATATTATGTAAAGGGATATGAATTTGGGCCTATGGGCCACTGTTTTATTTCAAAAATAATATACAGCACAGTTACACATTATACTATGCCAAAGTTTTGTCGTGTTGAATGCAAACAGCGATTTGTTCCACTTCATTTGAATGCACCTTCTAACTTCGTCCCATGCTGCACAGATAGACTACTATACAGTACTTTCCCAGTACTTGGTGGAAATATAAATAACTGTGGTGTCTGCCAGGTTTTTGAAGCTAAATTTACCAATCAAAGTACCCTGTCCTGGCTCCACAGTCACCGCTGCGTTTCCTCAAACTAGGGTGTGGCCCGAGGGTCAAACAGGACGTGACAATTGATTCGCTCTACGTTATTTCCAAGGGGAACTATTTGACTAGACTGGTTGAGTCACGAGTGTACGAGGTTGGTTCACGAGTGAGGGACGGTTGGAGCGTGAGGTCGACAGACGGATCGGTGCAGCGTCAGCAGTAATGCGGTCGCTGTACCGGACCGTCGTGGTGAAACCGATCGATCTACGTTCCCACCCTCACCTATGGTCATGAGTTATGGATCATGACCGAAAGAACAAGATGGCAGATGCAAGCGGCGGAAATAGGGTTTCCTTCGTAGGGTGGCTGGACTCACCCTAAGAGATAGGGTGAGAAGCTCGGTCATCCGGGAGAAGCCCAGAGTAGAGCCGCTGCTCCTTCACATCGAGAGGAGCCAGTTGAGGTGGCTCGGGCATCTAGTCCGGATACCTCCCGGGCGCCTCCCTGGTGAGGTGTTTCGGGCATGCCCAGCCCGAAAAGGCCCCGGGAAGACCTAGGACACGCTGGAGGGACTATGTCTCACAGCTGGGCTGGGAACGCCTTGGTGTCCTCCCGGTGGAGCTGGAAGAAGTCGCTGGGGACCGGGAAGTCTGGACTTTCTTACTGAAACTGCTGCCCCCGCGACCCGGACCCGGATAAGAAGAAAAAAATGGAATGGACTGGTTGACTTTGTATTCCTCACCTTACTTTTCATATAAAATCCTACTAAACTCCTTTAAGGCTCACTTTCTACATGCAGATTTTGAGTAACTCAGAAGTGAGGTCATGTTGAAATAAATCATTGGATTGCGAACGGTAATTTCCAGAAGGCCGCATGTGTGCGCACACCTTCTCGTGTTTCCCCTGCATTACCTGAGAACACGCCTGCAGCCTGATTAAAGGACACCCGATACTCCGACATCAGCGGTTGCCATGGCGGCTAACTGGCGCAAATTAACCAGAGTGTGGCGGTCATTTCCCTCGTTAAGTGTTCAGGGGGGTCGTGGGGTCTAACGTTACAACAATCCCGCCAAACGCTCGCAGTCAAGTGTCCGCATTCCCGGGAGAGCTGCCACAGCCTGAGCAGCGGGGGTTTTGTTTTTTCATCCCTTTTTGAATGTAGTCTGTTTATCTTTGATAGGTGTTTGATACAGCTCCTCTACTGGATACCAAGATTGTTCCCAATGCTGTGGCTCAAAATGCATTAAGACAAAAAAAAAAAACAAGGAAGAGTTATTACAGATAAATCGGGAGGAATGGTCAAAGCTGCACTAACAGACTTTTCCCTTCGAGGAAAAAATACATTTAGGACTTAGCGGTATTAAAAACAAGCTGAAAAATGACACGCTTGTCATAACATTTGTGGAAGAAAATGCTTTTTTTAAGAAGGATGGCTCTTCCACCCTCCTCTCCCGGGGAAAGATTTAATGCTCGCTGATGTCTGGATGACTAATGACCTTCCCATTGAAGAGCAAATTGTTTTTCCAAGCTGCTTTTTTTGGCATCTTTTTTTGTGTTCAAAACTTTATCAGCATACTAACTGTATGTTAACGTACAGAAGGACAGCGTAGGACTGTGGGGACATTTTATTGTTCAATTAGTGCAGTGCTTCTCAAATAGTGGGGCGGGGCCCCCCTGGGGGGGTCCCAGTGGACTGCCAAGCAGAGAGGACTTTCAATATTAGTGCAGACATGGCAACATTTATGACGTTCAGTGTACAATTAGACTCTTGAATCAGCTTGTATACTTCACTGCTCTTCATTTTATTGCATTTCGCAGTTTTGAATTCCGTTTGTACAGTACAGATACATCCAATTGGGGTGGGGGGTACCATATCTGTGACAGAAAATAATTGAGAACCGCTGAAACAGTGCAAAGTAACAAATTAACAGATTTTTTTGAACTGTTCAGGGCTAAAATCCCTTGATAGGCAGCAGCTGTACCATGACACTACCAGGAAGTGACCGGTGAGACGACGAATTCTGCCGTTTTTTTCTCCTATTCAGTTGGAGCGCAGCTTCAGATTACATGTCTCATTTTCTTTTTCTCTCCTGTCTCAGTGCTCTATGCGCATTTGCCGAGAATGCGCCCCCTTTCGCAAAATGGCACCCTACACACAACACGGGTTTTTTGTTTGTTTGTGGTTTTTGTATGAATAGAACACAACCAAATGAAAAATGCCCCCCAGCGCCGCATTTTGAACACCACAATAACTTCAACTTTTGCCATTTTTCCGGCCCTTGCTGCAGTTAATCCAATGTTGGCTGTTACGATACAACTACAACTCCACTCACAACAAAACTGCAGGATAGAATTTAGTACTAAAAGATGAATACTGGACGGATGCAATGACTGTGTCTGGAGGAACTGCACAGCTGGATGTTGTGTCTATTTCTTAGGGGCTGCAATGTTCCTCTGAGGTTAACGATGCCATTCATTAAAAAAGAGGTAAAAGACAATACCAGCTACTTTACAGTTATTTACTTCATTTCTCACTGGCTCCTTCTTCTGAGGTAATGCATAGTAAAGAAACTTTTACAAGCACTTAAGATTAATCTTACACCAATGCTGCAGCCATGAGCTCATGTTCTGACTGAGCAGACCCCCCGCCACCTTCAGCGCCACCCTTACAATTTACACACCAACCTAACATATCGCAATTATCCCTACTCCTCCTGCGCCCTGTAGGACTTGATTTTTTTACAATAGCCGCAGGCCGTGCAGCCTTGTGGAGACAAAGTAGTGCCAGCCAGCACTGTTGATTGTCTCCTAAACATTTACAACGACCTTGGCGCAGGCCTGCGTGCACTACAGGAATTCCACTGCATATATGACTTAGCTGCCAATAATTCATGCACACATGAGAGCGTTTGAATGGAGGTGAGGTCACTCAGAAGCAGGCCGAATGCAGAGAGGACCATTAACTGTGATGCCCTTTACTGCTCCTGAAGTGGGTCCCTGAGCCTTTCCAGGGCTGTGTTTTTATACTACATTCAGGTTTTTGTTACTGTTTATTTTGCTTTCACATGCCAAGTGTGAACAGCATGAGAGAAAAACTGCTTTACGTTAGTAATTACATGCTCATTATCCAATTTTGGCACTTTGGGTCACTTGTTGTAATGAATAAATCGCAGAACAGAAATAAGATTCTCCAATTCACCTAAAATGCATGTTTTTGTGAGCAAGCTGGAGTACACAGAAAGAACGAGGAGAACATGCAAACTCCACAAGAGATGTTGTGAACTGAGATTGAAAAAAAAAAGCTCAAACTCAAAACTCCTGACAACGAGGCTACCCTAACGAGTGGATTTTTTTAAAAAAGTTATGTTGCAACTTTACCAGCAGAGGCCGCCAAAGGTGAATTAAAAAAATCACGTTTTGCCTTATCCCTTGCGATCTTGCATCTTGGCTAGACTATATTATAAGTATGTAGATTTTTTTTTTGTCATTGTATTTAAATTTTTCATTAACACTTGATAAACAGTACTCCACTTGACAATCAAAGTACTTGATAATCCAGTACTTGGATGCTTAATGATCATTTGTGTTTGCAGTATAAATACAGTAGTTGTAATTGAAGCCAATGCCCGGAAGATGGCAGCATTGTAAAACCTTGGCTTGGACGATTGGGGACTTCAGCAAAACCTACTGTAAACGCAATGTGACGTCACGGATACCCTTTATGACACATTTATGTATTTATGTTTATTAGCAGGTGTTGGGGATCTGGGCATGCTGTTGGAGATTGGTTAGTGGACCAGGGAAAAGTGGACAAAGAGGAAATAAATGGTATGGTGTATTTGTTTATTTGTTGCAGACATGTTTAACAAGATAATGGTCTTAATAAAAACATCACATGGTTACATTTGCACAATTCAACTTCTCAGAGAAGGAGTAGGAAGTGGCAGAATTGTTTAAATCCTACTCCTTTCCGTGTCCATTCCAGATCATTCAGTCTCACCTTTTTGCATGTTCACACTGCTTTGCCTACTTTGACATTTCAATTTAGTTCCCTTAATCAACAAGCAAACAGGATCTTTAAAATGATAGCCCTGTGTATATTCTCAGTGTTAAGGAAAATGTGAAAGGAGAACAATAGAAGTACATGTTCATCCGAGCAATAAAGTACAACTATAAAGTGTTAATAATAAATAGAGAATAAGGGGAGATATTAAATAGAGACAAAGCAAAGATATTGAGGGTAACCATGTAAATAGTTATGCCAGACAGCATAGGAAGGTGGTGTGTAGGATGACTAGTGGTGAGGAACATGAAGAGGGTAAAGGCAGAGCAGAGGACAAAATGGTGGAAGCTGAAAAAGGAAGAATGTTGCGTGACTTTTAGGAAGGAGTTGAAACAGGTTACTGGTTGTCAGGAGGTGCTTCCAGATGACTGGACAACTACAGCTACTGTGATCGGTGATTTTTTTGTTTAAAATCTGATTTTTTTATGTGGTGGTTCACATTGTCAAACAACAGACTTGTTATGTGAAAACCAAGCGTCTGGAAAGTGACGTGCATACGCAGAAGTAAAGATACTGTGGCGTGTGCTCCAGTGATGTGCGATACCATTGATGTCATTTCTGATTCCACACTGGATGAAATTCCGGCTGGAATCCGCGATACCAATTCAAGACTATGGGCAAATTCACACAATGTGTCTGGTATATTATAAAACGTTGTGTACACTAGTTCTCCTCATAGCTTAAAAATACAAGAAATCAGTCATTTATTGATTTCTTTTAAACCCTGAATATATTGAGGTAGAGGTGTGATTTACAATACAGCCAAGCTAATATACAACATCAGAAGTACAAAATCATATACCAGAAGTATCAAAAGTATCACTACTTTGATTTCCGAATCGACTTTCGAGCATGGAGAGCGGGTATCGGAGGTATAGACATTTTAGTATCAAGCCGCACATTACTAGCGTGCTCTCTTTAACGCTTTTGTGGCAATTTCACTGATTTTGTGCAACGGGAGTGTATATTTTCTCAACCAAATGATTCCGTGTTGAAGATAAAGAAGAAAGATGGCGAGGATTTTAGTACGGACGTTTGTAGACAACTTGTTGACGCGTCTGTTCCAAGGTGCGTGTGGGTGTAGTGGTGAGACAATCCTGAGAGCTGCTTTACTAACACCTTATATAAATCATTTTCGGATGAGAAGAACTTGTGCCTACATCGGTGAGTACATTTATCCATGTCTTGCACGATAAACTACGCCTTTCCATGACGTATGTGTCGGAAATACAGGAAGTGCAGAATTATTAGGCAAAAGAGTATTTTGACCACATCATCCTCTTTATGCATGTTGTCTTACTCCAAGGTGTATAGGCTGGAAAGCCTACTACCATATTAGGTGATGTGCATCTCTGTAATGAGAAGGGGTGTGGTCTAATGACATCAACACCCTATATCAGGTGTGCATAATTATCAGGCAACTTCCTTTCCTTTGGCAAAATGGGTCAAAAGAAGGACTTGACAGGCTCCAAAAAGTCAAAAATAGTGAGATATCTTGCAGAGGGATGCAGCACTCTTAAAATTGCCAAGCTTCTGAAGCGTGATCATCAAACAATCAAGCGTTTCATTCAAAATAGTTAACAGGGTCGCAAGAAGCGTGTGGAAAAACCAAGGCGCAAAATAACTGCCCATGGACTGAGAAAAGTCAAGCGTGCAGCTGCCAAGATGCCACTTGCCACCAGTTTTGCCATATTTCAGAGCCGCAACATCACTGGAGTGCCCAAAAGCACAAGGTGTGGAATACTCAGAGACATGGCCAAGGTATGAGAGGCTGAAAAACCACCTCCACTGAACAAAACACACAAGCTGAAACGTCAAGGCTGGGCCAAGAAATATCTGAAGACAGATTTTTCTAAGTTTTTATGGACTGATGAAATGCGAGTGAGTCTTGATGGGCCTGATGGATGGGGTCATGGCTGGATCGGTAAAGGGCAGAGAGCTCCAGTCCACGGTGGAGGTGAATACTGGTTTGGGTTGGTATCATCAAAGATGAGCTTGTGTGGCCTTTTCGGGTTGAGGATGGAGTCAAGCTCCACTCCCAGCCCTACTGCCAGTTTCTGGAAGACACCTTCTTCAAGCAGTGGTACAGGAAGAAGTCTGCATCATCTTCAAGAAAAGCAAGATTTTCATGCAGGACATGCTCCATCACACGCGGCCAAGTACTCCGCAGCGTGGCTGGCAAGAAAGGGTCTAAAAGAAGAAAAACTAATGACATGGCCTCCTTGTTCACCTGATCCGAACCCCATAGAGAACCTGTGGTCCATCATCAAATGTGAGATTTACAAGGAGGGAAAACAGTACACCTCTCTGAACAGCGTCTGGGAGGCTGTGGTTGCTGCTGCACGCAATGTTGATGGTGAAAAGATCAAAACACAATCCATGGATGGCAGACTTTTGGGTGTCCTTGCAAAGAAAGGTGGTTATATTGCTCACCGATTTGTTTTTGTTTTGTTTTTGAATGTCAGAAATGTATATTTGTGAATGTTGAGATGTTATATTGGTTTCCCTGGTGAAAATAAATCATTAAAATGGGTATATATTTGTTTTTTGTTAAGTTGCCTAGTAATTATGCACAGTAATAATCACCTGCACACACGGATATCCTCCTAAAATAGCTAAAACTAAAAACTACTTCCAAAAATATTCAGCTTTGAGATTTAATGAGTTTTTTGGGTTCATTGAGAACATGCTTGTTGTTCAATAATAAAATTAATCCTCAAAAATACAACTTACCTAATAATTCTGCACTCCCTGTATGTGACCTGAGCGCTCATACTGCAGTCTCATCGCATATTTATATTTTGGGATTTATATCTACATACAAATGAGACCTGAATTGCATGAAAGAAATCGATACAGGTTGCATAAGACCGAAGAAATCAGAATTGACCTGAAGTGTAAACACAGCCTTAATGTCCTGTGCTGAATGATAAGATGATGCGATAGTTAGAAAGAAAAGTTGAAAAATGTTGAAATAATCATAAGAGCAAAAGGAAATTAGTGTTACGGAAAAGTGGGATTGTTGACTGAGTGGAAGTTCTGGAATTTCTGGAATGTGTAAAATTGTTAGTTATGTTCTGGATGTTTGGATTTTTTTATGGTGGAATGGTTTGAATGCGTTTGAAAATGTAGGAATTGTGGAAGTTTGAAAATGGGCTGTTCAATTTCACTGGGAAAATGCGGTGCAATTCTGGGATGAATACCTAGCACACTTGTCCCGAATGAATGATTCGATGCTTGGCTTTAAAATCGGTTAAAAAAGGAATGAGACGGCGGAATAATAAAATCCATTGATGGTGGAGAATTTTCTTTTTAAAAATGTGTATTTGTACTCTTTCCGCTTTCTTTTGATTGTGGCGTGACTGTCTTGGAAATTGATGTTGCGTTTGCTTACAGACGGATTCCCAAATGTAGTGCGCATTCTGGTAAACTCCGATTGTCAGTGAACGCGTCAAAGCATCACCGCTCAGTCCTGTTCGCCCCGGCCGGAAGTTATGGGTTGGCGGGGGGGCAGATTTGGTCAGCCGAGGCGGCTGTTTGGTAATTGCTCATGCAATTTGTGACGGAGCCGCCGATGTGATGTCTTCGCCGGGGTTCTCCGACGTCAACGGCGCCTTCGGCCACAGGCAAAAGCCGACGCCGAACGGTGGAGCTGCCGCCCCCCATCAGAACGGTAAAGGAGGCCGGATGGTGCGATTAGCTCCCTCGGCTTTAGCTTGCTAACGCTAGGGGGGGTTTCTTTTATTACCTGTCACTTCGGCTACTTATTGTATCGCTGTTTAGCACAAACACCCTTCCTTTGTATTTCACTTTACTGTGAAAATAATAAATTTCTAGCTTTATCTCACTTAAGCTAACAAGCCAAGTCATAGCTTGCGGCGTTAGCCTAGCAAAGATGGCGCCCTTTCAAGTATCCTTTTAAGACACTGTGATGCTTAAGTCCACAATGTGTCCGTTAGCGACTTGGGATAATCTAACCGAAATCTATTATGTGTTATCGCGTCTCCCTGCCGAGCCAGCAGCTGCAGATGGAGATTGTTTGCAGCTTTAAAGGAAGAGCCATCACTGCTTCTGTTGTAACTGGACCGTGGTTCGCTAATGGTTCGTACTGTGGGGCCGAATACGTTGGAATGTATTACAATAGTGGTTCGTCACTTTCATAATCAACCTCACACTTCATAGTCATGTTTGCTGCGAAGTTAGTTGCTATTCCCTTTCTTTCTTAGGGAAGACTGGACTTGTGGGAATTATCATCAATGATAAACAAGCGCATACGACACTCCATAGTTCTGTTAACTAAATAGAATTCTCCCTTCCCAGGTCCAGTTCAGACCTACGCCCCCACGTATCCAACCCTGGGTTACTATGGAGGACCTCCTCCGCAGCAGAGCTACCCCGGCATTCCTTCACATTTTCGCAGCAAAGCCCACAATGTCCATAGCCCTAATAACTACTACCAGAACCACCATCAGCATCCCCATGTAGCACCCACCTCAGCCGTATCCTCCAACTCCCACTACACCCAACAGCCATTCCAGCAGCAACTTCCACCCTATGCCACTACGGGAAGCTACTATGGACAGTCGCCATACCACGTGCGCCCAGCTCAGTGCCGCCAGCAGCAGCAGCAGCAGCAGCAGCCGCCCACATTGTTACCGGCCCCACCTAGCGGACCCGGGGCCCCCACCTACCCCATCGTTTCCTACCCATCCGCGGCAGGGACCAGCCAGTATGGCACTCTCATCTCCACGCAGACTTTCGCCATGCCTGGAGCAACGCAGTACAGTGCTCCCCAGCAGGGATCCGCAGCAGCACCATTGCATCCTGGGTACAGCATGGCCGCTCATACTCAGAATGGTCAAGGAAGCACAGGTATAATGTAATTGGATCCCTTCATTTGTAATAGTAATTTTTAAATGCGATTGGATGATTGCGTGTCAATTGTTAATGTTCTGAACTCCTGTTTCCGTGCCAAAAGTTAGGTGCGGTACACTTGCTACACTGTTGTTTACAATGAACTCAGTAACCAACCTATTAAGTCATTTTTATCTTGTAAAAAAAAAAACAAATCCCACAGCCCACCAACACTACGACCACCAGGCCTCTCAAAACGATGACTCCTTCAGCGCGGGTGTAAACGGAGGGCAAGCACCCTCAGAGTCTTCCTCTGCGTCAGTCCATTCCTCACCGGGCCGCAATCAAGGTAAATGGAAGTTAGGTTGTGGGTTTTTTTCACCCCGTCTTTTTTTTGACGTCCAGTGACGAGGTTGTGCTGGACGTGTAAATGGCTTCCATATTCCCTGCTGCGCTTTGAAATGCATAAAGCCATATGATACCCATTAACTACCTCTGCTTCCAAGGGGTTCAAGTTTATTCTCCTTTTTTGTAATGCTTTTCAAATGCGACCAGTACAATTGTACTGTTATGTAGTCTTTTAACATTGTTACAGTTTAAAACTCTGTATACTCTAAGCCGTTTATTTCACTCCCAGTTTTCCAGTAACATATTAATAAATCATGCTGTTTTGTGGTTGAATATGGTCTGTTGTTGAAAAATATATATGTATATACGTATGCTAATTTAAGCAAAATTTATCCATTTTTTGCCTAGAGTAAGAGTTTTCAAGCATGAAAATTGCTAAATAAACTAAAATATAAAAGGCTTTCAGAAGACACAATAAAAGACTCTGGGATAACATGTTGAATTCTACACGAGTCACTTGGTGTCAGTAATGTTTGGTGAGACAAGCACCAGACTAATTTACTGCAACAGGCTTTTTTTTAAACTGGCACAATTATGGTAACCCAGTCATAACCCATGCCAATCTAAAACTCGGCAACACACATGTTAAGGTGACTATAGGGTTGTTAATTATTGTCTGGGCGGCTCTAATGTTAAAAAAATAACCTCAGAAGGTCAAACATATTTTCTATGGTCTTACTATGAAAGTATTAGATTTATAAACACTACTTAATGGAAATTCACTAAACATCCGCACTCCTTGTTGAAACAACTTGAGTGCCGATTTTTTTACTTGATTAAATCTCAACAAAAAGATACTGTGTTGTTTTAAAGTAAAGACTAACAGCAAGAAGTTGAGTGTCTGATCACATACACTTGTATTCTGCTCCCCCTGTCTTTGACCCCTGTTCCCGTCTCCAGCAGGCGCCCAGTATGGATATGTTCCTATTAGTGGAGATAGCTCTACCTCTGCCGCAGACTCATGTCCTGCCGCTGCCCCCTCGTCATCCAGCTCTGGCGATGAGGAGGCTGACGACGATGAGGAGGAGGATGACGAGGAAGCAGGTCTGCTTTAGATTTTTCCTCAACGCAACCCCTCTTAATCCATCCCCACCTTCAGCTACCAAACCCCTTCAATGTTGGCATTTGTACGTGACTATCCATTCGGCTGACCTCCCATATTCCCATCTTCACCTTTCCCACCCCCCCTTAAAGACGCACAAAGAGCGGCGTCCATCGCATAGATTTTCAAGCCTTACGCTAATGAATGTTTTGTTGCCCTTGCAACAATTCTGTTCATACTATGCGCCAATGAACACCATTCACTTGATTTTTAAGTCGATAAATTTTTCTTGAAATCTTGGATGAGCTGCAGTGAAAGAGGTTCAACCGTTTAGGTGTTTTCCCAGAGCAGATAATTCACTGCAGCAAGTCTGTAGGGCTGATTAGTGCAGTGCTAATTGGATCTGTGGCGCTTCTCTTTACCTGTCGTACATAATTGTTGAACAGGAAAAGCAGACTGTGATAGCACTGTACTAATTAAGTTCTTTTTACATCAAAGGTTCCAAAGGATGTACAACTATGCAACAAATTTACCCAATATGATAATCAAACTTTTTATTTCCTTACATGATTCTTGCTCTATTTGAATCATTCTGTATCATTGAACTGTGATGCTTTCAGGTTGGGACACGCTATCGTCCACTACCGGCACTGCGTCTCCAGGGCCCAACAGTTGCGACTCCCTGGAAGGAGGCAATTACCCTGGTACATCTTGTACAATAACGTGCTGTTCATGCTGTTGGAGCTTTATATTACTGTGATGTTCTAATCCACTGCTAGCTTTGAAAAGTTATTTCAAAGCGGTCATTTTTAAAGCACAAAGACAGGTGTTGGCAAGGACATTATTTGTTGTAAGCTTCAAAGGGTGCCTAATGAAATTAAATTATTTTCAACATACAGACCAAAAACAATTGGCCTCAATAACACTACGAGGCCATAGTTTGAGACCACATTGACAATGATAAATTTGGCATTCAAATGAGTGTAGGTACATACCCCATGCAAATACAGATCCATGGCGTCCTGTTTCTTGTATTTGTCATGATTGGTTGTAAAATTGAAGTCTGTGTGACGCACAGCCTGCATCCAGTTTTCCTCCTCTCCATGTTGCAGGAGTTCCTTGCCTTCATGAAAAATAAACACCAATCTACCAACATAGCTGGGTTTTCATAATTTAATTGGCTGTTCAGTGCGCCAGTCATCATGATTGGCTGTCATTGCCCTGTTGACCTGTGATGATGTATTTTTGGAGGGGGATGACTGCATATATCATATGTAGATATTTTCAACTGTCCCACACAGATTCCGTGCCACTTTCCACCAATATGACCAATCAAGCTCCGCCTGACAATAGCTATGGTTACCCCAGCACGCAGCCAAACTATCACCACGATCCGACCTCGCCGATGGACCCACTGTCTTCTCAGGACCAGCTCGGGCCTTCAGGGTACCAGGTTAGGCGGCACTCTTCAGTTCAAATGCAATGTTTTAACATCTCACAGTAACTCTCCAAATACATAATACTTCTGGGTGTGTGTTCAGCCATTCCCAAGTCTTTCCCAGTTATCTGCAGCCCTGGGAGGCTTAAGCGGGGTCCCAGAGCTGGAAGTGGAAGCCCTCCGGCCGCTCAACCTGCTGCAAGAGAGGAACTTGCTGCCCCCAAGACCACTAGAAGCACCTGAACCCAACCTGAGCTCAGAGCTGAAGAAGGTCAACTGCAGCCCTCAGTATGTAAATTGGTCTGACACTTGGATAATAACAGTAATATGCGATAATTTATTCAATACAATTCCCCTTTTTCTCCCAAACAGGACGTTCCGGTGTACCCTAACCAGCGTCCCTCAAACTCAGGCTCTTCTCAACAAGGCCAGACTCCCACTTGGCCTCATTCTTCACCCCTTCAGAGATTTACAGGTTTGATCTGCCCTCCTAAAAACCCATTCAGGTTCACTTATATAAGATATTTAATGAAAAGCAAGCAAGTTCAGCTTCAGCTATAACACTTAACAATACATGTCATCCATACACAAAGCCATAACATAAAGGAGTGGGACAGGAGGACACAAACATCAGCAACACTAGCTACAGACAGTGCTAACATTTCAAGCTAGATCGGAATGGGCTGGTATGAGATTCCGACAGTATGATAACCTTGGGCGTCTTGAGAAGCATCTGTGCTACATCACTTGGTGTTTCAATGTCTTTGCAGCAATTGCCAGTCATCACATCCAACACTATAGTGCGTTGTCGCTACTGCCGCACCTACATCAACCCTTTCATCACCTTTCTAGACCATCATCGGTGGAAGTGTAACCTCTGCTACCGGGTCAATGACGGTACCAAACGGTTCAGTACAATGTGTGTTTTCATCTCGCTGTGCAGCATGAGCCACACCTTTGTTTACTTTTTGTTCCAGTACCGGATGAGTTCATGTACAACCCGGTCACAAGATCCTATGGTGAACCAAATAAGAGACCTGAGGTCCAAAACGCCACTGTAGAGTTCATTGCTTCTTCAGACTACATGGTGAGTCTCTTACTAATACAAATATTGGCTTACTGTTGTAACAAAAATTATAATCTGTATAAAATAATCCCTTTTTTATTGTTTTTAATTGGTTCCAGACCTGCACTTTAAATTTTTTAATTCCATTTTTTTCACATTTACAAATTTGACATTTTTGTAGTAGTAACCTACGGGAGATGGAGGAAAAAAAATTTTGATGGATAAAAAAAATAATAAAGGGCTAGCTTTTGCGAGGGAATGCAAAAGTTAGCCCCCTTTTTTTATTTTTTTACCTGTTAATTTTTTTTCTTCTCCATGTCCCTTCAGGGGCTCCGCAGTAAACAGTTTATGACCATCTGTTTTTTAACATTATTAGAGTCCTCTAGGCATAACAGGCACATTTGCATCATTCTTGATTATAAAGGACATAATACCAGAAAACAAGACATTATTTTGCAAATAAGGTAAAACCATAAAATTTGACCTGCCAAGAGACAATTGTGCAGTGCAGACTTTTAGCTTGCTAATTGTGGGATGTCCCCTAGGGGGCAGTCATGTTTTAGCATTCACCATACGCAACATTAGGTACCAGATATTTAGAAATCCAATGCAATGCGGCACTTGCATATTTTACACGTATAATCAGTGTCGGCAAAGTATTAATTTACCATTGTTAATTATTGTGCTTACAACTTGTTGAGAGCTGCTGCTATATTTTTGTCACTTTCTTTTTCTATAAACAAATAGTGGAATATTATTAAAGTAGTATGCTACAGTATAGCTTAAATTGGACTGTTTCATCACAGTTCCACTAATAAATACATGTTTTTGCACATTCAGTTGCGGCCCCCTCAGCCTGCAGTCTATCTTTTTGTGCTGGACGTTTCCCACAACGCCGTGGAGTCGGGATACCTGAAGTATTTCTGCGAAATGCTCCTGGAGAACATGGATAGGTGGGTGTCAAAAGTAGCATTTTCTGCCTAAAAAGAGTTGCCAAAGGTTGGGTTAAAATGGCTGTGATGTTTCTCAGGTTGCCTGGAGATTCCCGCACTAAGGTGGGCTTCCTCACTTTTGACTGCACCATCCACTTCTACAACCTCCAGGAGGGACTGTCACAGCCACAGATGCTGGTGGTGACAGATCTAGATGGTACTGAGACATGCACAAATATGAACATCACCTTAATGTTTAACGGATGCCATCCACTTCTTGTTTTTTCTTGCAGATGTGTTCATACCATCTCACGATAGTCTAATGGTGAACAGGAAGGAGAGTAAAGAGGTAGACATTTAAGCTTTTGTTTGTTATTGATGTTCACATGAGGATGAATTGTATTTTTGTGTCGTCCTCTGATGTAGCTCGTGAAGGACCTGCTGACCTCCCTGCCCGCCATGTTCAGCCAGAGCAAGGAGACGCACAGTGCACTCGGCCCCGCCTTACAGGCTGCCTTCAAGCTCATGTCGCCCACCGGAGGGCGTGTCAGCGTGTTCCAGACACAGCTCCCCACGCTAGGTGCCGGTTTGCTGCAGTCCAGGGAGTTTCCCGGCCAGCGCTCCAATGCAAAAGTAGGGAAAATTTATTCTTTTTAAATTGAAAAGTACTCTTCTCCCTTCTAAAGTCATATTGTGGTAGTTTGTGTATTAAGTGTTTTCAAATGGGAATGACAACCAACAGCTTTCTTGTGTTTGTGCTAGCAGGGAGTGCAGCACCTCGGCCCCGCCACTGACTTTTATAAGAAATTTGCACTGGACTGCTCAGGACAGCAGATCGGTGTTGACCTTTTCCTTCTCAGCTCCCAGTACTCCGATCTCGCCTCGCTGGGTAAGAGTCCCACCTTTCGCTCCCTTCTCTTACTGACATTAATGTATTCGCCCCCCACCCGTTTGCTTTCCAGCTTGTATTTCCAAGTACTCGGCCGGCAGCGTGTTCTACTATCCCTCCTTCCATCACATCCACAACCCGGCCCAGCTGGAGAAGTTTCAGAAGGATCTGGAGCGCTACCTCACCAGAAAGATAGGCTTTGAGGCAGTTATGAGAATACGATGCACTAAAGGTTTGCCCCTCGCCCTGTCCCCAAACATATCCCAGTAATAGTAAAATAGCTGATTTTCGTCTCCTCTTTAGGTTTATCCATCCATACGTTCCATGGCAACTTCTTTGTACGCTCCACCGACCTGCTGTCACTCGCCAATGTCAACCCAGACTCAGCCTTTGCTGTCCAGATGTCAATCGACAACTCTTTGGTGAACTCTTCTTTGGCGTGCTTCCAAGCAGCACTACTCTACACCTCCAGTAAAGGTAAGTGTCATTAAAAGTTAGGCTTTATCAGCACTTTGCATGTTGTGTATAAGACACTACAGTCATACAGGTCTGATAGCAATAAGTGAATTACCCTGACATTTAATATTAATAAGTAGAGCATTTTTTGTAGTTGGAGAATCCAAGACGCATTTACGACTTTCTAAATACAATCTTTACCATAATTAGAACCTTGTAGATAAGAAATTACACACCTGTAGTCACCTTAACACTCCACAAGGAAGCTTTGTCCTTCCTGACATAATGAAAACTCAGCGAGCATTTGAATGCCTCTGCTTTCAAAAGTGGAGTAAACAAGTATGGGAGATATATTTTTTTCATGCTCATTACACACATTACTGTTAGATCACTATTACAAAAATCTTAAAATAAAATAGCTTTTAATGGTATCTAATGTTGCAGGAAAAAGGCGTATCCGAGTCCACACCATTTGTCTGCCTGTGGTTAACCAGTTGAGTGATGTGTATGCTGGAGCTGACGTCCAGGCCATTACGTGCCTGCTAGCCAACATGGGTGAGTCACCAAAATTTGCCTGTTAAAGTGGCCGTATGTGAGCTCCAATGTCATATCTATTCTATTGTTTAATATCACAGCAATCGATCGCTCCGTATCATCCAGCCTCTCGGATGCCCGTGACGCCCTGGTGAACGCGGCAGTGGACTTTGTGAGCGCCTACAAGAGCAACGTATCCAACATGCATCAGTCCGGCCTGGTGGTGCCCGCCGCCATGCGCCTTTTCCCTCTCTACATTCTCTGTCTGCTCAAACAGGTGTGTGCTTGCCTTTTGCATGTCAAACTATCGGTCTTAAATGGTCTTTCGATTTTATAAAACTGTAATTTTTCCTTTCAGAAAGCGTTTCAAACAGGGACGAACACACGCCTTGACGAGCGCGTCTTTGCCATGTGCGAGTTCAAGATGCAGCCGCTGCAGCAGCTGATGCGGATGGTTCACCCCGACCTGTACCGCCTGGACAACATGACTGACCAAGTGAGCTAGCATGAGAACCAAACTTGAAATTATTATCGCAATGGCTGTTTTTGTCCTGCAGAGGGCGCTCCACCTCAATGATACACTGGTGCCGCAACCTCCTCTGCTCCACTTGTCTGAAGAGAGGCTGAGCCGGGACGGAGCCTTCCTCATGGACTGCGGCAATGTACGTTTTGGCCTATTGGCAACTCCACTGGGATGTGTTCAAAGACTTTAAATGTACTTTGTTTAATTGTCCAATGTCCTACCCCTGGCAAATGCCCCTGGCATTTCTGTGGCTAATATTTTTTTTTTCCCCTCATGCAACCAGGTGTTTTACCTATGGGTTGGCACACGCTGCAATGAGATGTTCATTCGAGATGTTCTGGACTACCCCAACCAAGCTTCAATCCCCCCCAACATGGTCAGTGCTAGAAAGTGCTCTGGCTTTTGTGGTAGCACAGCGTTTAAAACATGTGCAGCAAACAATACTTGCTGGTGCTGCCATTTTACTTCTAGAATGTTCTGGCAGGGCGGGCACCAGCCGTTGGCGTGTTTATCTCCCGCTTTTTGGGTTTTTTCCCCCCCACACCAGAGAAGGGGGGGTTGATGCCTCCAAAGCCACCTACATACCAAACATTCCACATTTCTCTGCACCACATTGTGCAACTGCAGCAGTGAAACATGTGTTATTGTTGTTGTTGATGCTTTATTGTGGTGATGTTTCTGGCAGAGTTGCATTCCTGAGCTGCAAACGCCGCTGTCGGAGAGGGTGCGAGCTTTCCTGGACTGGCTGCAAGACAACAGAGCATTCAGCTCCATCGTGCATGTCGTCAAGTAAGCACTAAATTGCACATTTAACCCAATCGGTGTGTCAGGCTCGGATCAAAGTCATGTACTGAAGTTTTTAAAAAATTGCCCCCAAAGGATGGAAACGAGGCTTGACACCACACACTTCATCAGCTTTGCTTACAACCTTTGCAAGCTCTTGAGAGGAAATTCTTCTTTGTTCCTGATTGATGACAGGGGTGGCCGCTTCCTCAGGGAATCTATTGTTTGTGCTGCCGCCTCTCCTTCCTGAGCGCCATCATTGTGTTGCTCCGCAGTGTTGTTGTGCAGCACAGCAGGACGGATCACACAAAAAAAACAAACAGCAGTCAAATCTTTTTTCTGATAATCAGAAGAAACCCAACTAAAGCTGAAACATATTCAGAGTGTTTTTTTTTCCCTTGCTACCAAATATGGATCCAGTCAAAATCAAATGTATTATATTTTTAATGTAATATTGTAAAATATGCAAGTAAACATTAAAATAATATTTAAAAAGATCATTACATGTTTTTTTGTATTTTAGTAGATCTACCCAACTGTTTGTGTTAAATAAAAACTATTCAAAAGAATGATATATAATAAAAAATAATGCTAAAATGCTACATAACCAATAGCAACATATATAAATATTATGGTTACATATATTTTAAAGACTATACTTTTATTTATTTTTCACAACCCCCTCAAGGTTTTTTTTCAGGATTTACAATAAAAAAATTCAGGAAGTATTACATTAATATAAATATTATATTCAAAATATAATTAAATTAATTAGTTTGTTTTTGACAGCCCCTTAAGATTTTTTTTTTTGGTTTTCCAGAAACAAATATTACATAAATAAAATATAAATACTATTGTTAAAAATATAATTTAAAAATATTTCTTAAAGAGGGTGTAAATGCCCAAATTTAAACTTTTAATAAGAAAATTGGTATCAATACTAAGTTTTACATGAATAGTCCTTATTGTCTTTCTCCATCTGTAGGGATGGGACCTCAGCCAGCACGATTGTCCTCCAGCACCTGGTGGAAGACCGGTCCGAGTCGGCGTCGTCCTACTGCGAGTTCCTGGAGCACATTCAGCTGCAGGTGTGCTAGTGGGCTTCCATCATTCTGGATGGTTGGCAGGAAGGACCGGTGTTTTATTTAGTCTGTCACTGATTGGACCAAGCGGGTTTGAGAAGCAATGACGGCACCTTGACTGCTTCTCTGCGATCGCTCATGGGGACTAGATGGGAAATGGAGCCACAAAGATGCCGCTTTTGTCGTAAGCCTCCCTCGAAGCGCTGTGTACAGTGCTGTCCTTATTTGTTTTTGTTTGAAAAGTTTTTACTGAAAAACTACGCAAAACACTGAAGATGAAAGGCTTTTCACTGGCGTATGCACTGGAAGAAACATCCATCCATCCATTTTCATCCACTTATCCGAGGTCGGGTCGCGGGGGCAGCAGCCTAAGCAGGGAAGCCCAGACTTCCCTCTCCCCGGCCACTTTGTCCAGTTCCTCTCGGCGGATCTCGAGGTGTTCCCAGGCGAGCTGAGAGACAAAGTCTCTCCAGCATGTCCTGGGTCTTCCCCGAGATCTCCTACCGGTCGGACGTGCCCTGAACACCTCCCCAGGGAGGCGTCCAGGGGGCAGATGCCCGAGCCACCTCATCTGGCTCCGCTCAATGCAGAGGAGCAGCGCTTCTACTCCAAGTCTCTCCCAGATGACAGTGCTTCTCACCCTATCTTTAAGGGAGAGCCTAGCCACCCTGCGGAGAAAAATGTCCTTTCGGTCACTACCCAAAGCTCATGACAATAGGTTAGGGTAGGAACGTAGATCGACCTGAAAATTGAAAGCTTTGTCTTTCGGCTCAGCTCTCTCTTCACCACGACAGACCGGTGCTGAGTCTGCATTACTGCAGACGCTGCACCAATCCATCTGTCCATCTCGCGTTCCATCCTTCCCTCACTCGTGAACAAGACCGCGAGGTACTTAAAACTGCTCCATTTGAGGCAGGACCTCATCCCCGACTCCGGAGATGGCACTCCAACCTTTTTTCGGCGAGAACCATGGACTCGGATTCTCATCCTAGCCATTTCACACTCCAGTGAGATTCAGTGAGAGTTGGAGGTTACTGCTCAATGAAGCCGACAGGACCACGTCTTCTCAAAACAGCAGACCCTCACAATGTGTTTGGGTCGGCCAGGTCTGACCGGCATCCTCCCCCACTATCGGAACCAACTCACCACTAGGTGGTGATCGGTTGACAGCTCCAACCCCTCTCTTCACCCGAGTGTCCAAAACATGTGGCCGCAAGTCCGACGACACAACCACAAAGTCAGTCATCGAACTGCGGCCCAGGGTGTCCTGATGCCAAGTGCACATGTGGACACCCTTATGCTTTAACATGGTGTTCGTTATAGACAATCCGTGACAAGCGCAAAAGTCCAATAACAAGACACCGCTCGGGTTAAGATCAGGGGGCCGTTCCTCCCAATCACACCTCTCACTGTCGTTGCCAACATGAGCGTTGAAGTCACCCAGCAGAACAAGGGAATCCCCCAAGGAAGCACTCTAGTACTTCCTCTAAGGACTCCAAATAGGGCAGGTATTCTGAACTGCTGTTTGGCGCATAAGCGCAAACAACAGTCAGGACCCGTCTCCTCACCCGAAGGTGAAGGGAAACTACCCTCTTGTTCAACTGGGTTAAACGCCAACGTCCAGGCTTAGAGCCGGGGGGCAGAAAGAATTGCCAACCCACCCGTCGTCTTTCATTGCCGGAAACACGAGTGGAATTAAGTCCAGCCCCTCTCGAGAGGACTGGTTCCCGGTGACCTGCGTCCGGGCGAGGGAAAATGAAATCCATTGTTGTAATTCTTCATCAGAGTCTTTTGAGCCACTTATTGTCTGGTCCCTCTCCTAGGACCTGTTTGTCATGGTTGACCCTATCCAGGGGCATGAAAGCCTGCGACAATTTAGCTCCTAGGATCATTGGGACACGCAAACTCCACCACGATAAGGTGGTGGCTCAGGGAGGAGTGGAAGAAACATGGTTATTTTCTTTGCTAGTGATGAGACTGCAGACACCTCATTTGCTCCCTACTTCTGACCATTCATAAATTTTTACCGCTTATTCGTGGTGGGGTCACACGGGCAGCACCCTAAGCAGGAAAGCCCAGACTTCATCCAGCTCCTCCCAGCAGATCCTGAGGCGGTCCCAGGCCAGTTGAAAGACATAGTCCTGAGTCTTCTCCGGGCCTCCTACCAGTCGGACGTGCCCCCAACATCCAGATTAGATGCCTGAGCCACCTCATCTGGCTCCGTTAAATGTGGTGGAGCAGCAGTTTTACTCCAAGTTTCTCCCAGGTGACAGTGATTCTCGCCCTATCTCTAAGGGAGAGCTTCCACCTTTCGGTTCAGCTCCCTCTTACTACAAAGTACCGACGTAGAGTCCACATCACCGCAGACGCCGCAGCTGTCTATCTCACGTTTCATTTTTTCCTCACTCGTGAACAAAACCTCAAGTTACTGAAACTACTCCACTTGGAGAAGGAACACGCACACACACACCCCAATCTGAGATGGCTCTCCACCCTTTTCTGGGCCACAACCATGAACTCAACTTGGAGGTGCCAGCTCACTCTGCACCAGACCCCTTTGGCCCCTCCCATGAGTGGTGTGCTCATTGGAAGGGGGACCAGTGTTGCCTCTTTGGGCTGTCCCTGGCTGGTGCCCGACCACCAGACACATGCCATTGTGCCCCACCTCCAGGCATGGATCCAATGGGGGCACTCCAGTGACCTTCATCCAGGCAAGGTAAAACTTTGTCCAATGTTTTTCCTCTTCATAGGGGCTATTAAGCCACTTCTTGTCTGGTCCCACCCCTTGGACCCAAAGCTTGTAATGGGTGACCCTACCAGGGGTTACTTCTGACCAATCGTGTAAAAATATTCCCCCCCTCCCCAAATATTTCTTTTTCTGAGACTTAATGTATGCTGTCCTCTTTGTAACTACTGAAAAAAATCTTTTATGTGCGATAATTTATGAAGCATCTTATTAAATAAAAATGACAAACCAAATCTGACAATTTTAATAACAATCATTTTGTAGACCGTTGGTTGTTGTTTTTTTTTTCTTCATGTTTTTTTATTAAGCCAAAAGCTATCATTACATAACACCGTGTACCCGAATTTTCCATTGCGCTCATATCCCGCCCTCGCCGCGTCATTCGCCCGCTCCCCAATGACCTCATCAGTCCTGCAGCCATTTAATAGAAGGTTTGACCTCAGCTCTTCAACGTTACAGGACTGTGAACAAACATTGACACAAGTTCCTTTTAGATGTAGATCACACAATAAAATAGTTGAATTCTAAGCTATTTGAAACACTCAATATTTTAGTTTGACTTCATTGGGCGCTGACGATGATGGAAACAAATGTTAAATGCAATTTTAAAAAAAAACTTGCCCTCTTATGTTGCACTGTTCTTGCATGTGGAAATAGGGATTTTAGGAGAAGTTATTACTAAAAGTGTCATGACAGGGAAAGGATTCAGGTGTCTTAATTGTTAATGCACCATACTGTATATCAAAGACCTACAGAGCATCTAAATGACCTTTTTTCCCATCACGGTGCAATTAAGTTGCCGTGATGAGAGTAAAATTGTTTTTTGGGTCCAAGGGCCGCAGACAGTTTGTGAGACGACCCCCAAACTCTCAAGCCCCACAGTACACAGTGAAGACTACTGTGGTGTTGGGCCTATTGTTCCCATAGCAGGGATCATGGATCAGTTTGCATTTGTCAGAATACATGGAAGAGGTCATGTTGCTTTATGCCAGTTGTTCCCAAACTTTGTCTTTGCGTCACCCCTCTTCTGGAGATAAAATGGTTTCCAGCCTTAAGAGCGTGAATATTGTGAATGCTGGGTCTTGTTTTCTGAGAATCTACCACACCCACAGGTACCTTGTTTACCAAGTAGCAACAAAAATACACTCACAACAGTGATTCATCTGATTAGTCGCATTGGACTATTTTGTGCACTACTGTATGTGTAAAGAAAAACGAACGTTTTGGCGAAGTACAATACATCTACACTCAAAACATGTGAATTCAGCCTAAATTACTCTAGCTTGACTTTCATTTGTACTTTATTTGAAGCTGTTATTCATACGAATATAATCCTGTTCTGCCATTTATCTTTCTGTTCATAACATCCAGTCAAAATGGGCGTATCTAACACACGGTTGCAAATGGTGATTAGTCATGACTGATTCATTTGAGAACAATTTTTAATCATTTGACACCCCCAGTTATCAGATAACTCCATCAGATGATGTAGTGTACCTGCAGCGGCACGTAATTACTATCCTCAGTCTTGTATTTGTGATAGCGGCTCTCAAGGTGCCAGATGAAAAGAATTCTGTCCAGGTACCAAATGCGCCGCTCACCACTGAAAAATCGACTAGTACGGGGCGGTCTTGCAAAGTTGTTTTGGGCGCTTTCATCACATTTTCATAACACGAAGCTTAAATGGGGAAGTGATGTGCTAATCCCGTGCATTGTTCATCATGCTCTCCCTCATTCGCTCATGCAGCCGAAATGCGCAAGAACAAGCTTTGTTTTCCGGCAGTTCATGTAGTGTTGAAACGAGGGGGGGGGTCTGGCGGGGTCATGTTTTCATCATAGTCGTGCAAACGTTCAGTGAAAAGATCCGAATTATCCCCGACCTCCTTTTTCCTCCTCCCTGGAATACCAGCAAATGCGTGCTCCCTGTCTGAGATTATCTTTGTTTCTTTTGGGAGTCTTGGTTTAGCTGGAAAACATTTTGAGGAAAAAAAGCCTCATTTTGGATAAAAATGTCCTGTCCAGATAAGGGCATTGCCGGCCTTTTGTCCCAGGAAGTTTCCCTAAGGAGCATGAGCGGTTTCCTAAATGGCCTCTTGTGTTTTGTCTTGTCTTTGTGTGGAGATTTGGCCATCATTGTCTCCTGTCCTGCTTTCATAATTACCCTCGTGTTGTTGTTGTCACTTCTACTTATCGACGCCGCTGTTTGTTCAGCTTTCCTGCGGCCTGACGCCGACCCCGCCCGGCGCTGCTCCACCCCACGCAGCTCCAGCGTTTGGCCCGCTTGGCTTGTCAGCAGATGGGTTGGTTTTTAATGAGCTTTCCTCCTCAAGCAGGCCCGGAATCTCAACATGAACCACATGCGAAAACTTCAGAGGGAGTAAATGCGAGCGTGGCGCCGCCAGTGGAGACCTCAGACCCCAGCTGTGGTTTTCATCTGGTCCACTTTTATTTTCATCTACTTGGGACTCCGCCAGACAACTGACAAAACCACCGCTGGAGTCTGAACGCTGAAGTGTGTGAAAGTAAAAAAAAAAGGATGTTACATGTTACTAAAATAAGCAGCGGGAATGTATTGTGTTGTGTGATGCTTTGAAAAAGTATTTTGGGACATTTTGGTCGTAGTTCTTGAACGTGATGAAAAGAAGGGGAATGAACCTCCCGCGGTGGCGAGTTCTCCAAGACTTTAAGGGAAGATCGGCTTCTACTAAAATGCCCCCAGAAAGCGTTGAAATACAGGGAGTGCAGAATTATTAGACAAGTTGAGGATTAAGTTTATTATTAAACAAGCATGTTCTCAATGAACCCAAAAAACTACCAAAGCTGAATATTTTTGGAAGTAGTTTTTAGCTATTTTAGGAGGATATTCGTGTGTGCAGGTGATTATTACTGTGCATAATTATTAGGCAACTTAACAAAAAGCAAATATATACCCATTTTAATGATTTATTTTTACCAGGGAAACCAATATAACATCTCAACATTCACTGATATACATTTCTGACATTCCAAAACACAAGAAATCAGTGAGCAATATAGCCACCTTTCTTTGCAAGGACACCCAAAAGTCTGCCATCCATGGATTGTGTTCTGATCTTTTCACCATCAACATTGTGTGCAGCAGCAACCACAGCCTCCCAGACGCTGTTCAGAGAGGTGTACTGTTTTCCCTCCTTGTAAATCTCACATTTGATGATGGACCACAGGTTCTCTATGGGGTTCAGATCAGGTGAACAAGGAGGCCATGTCATTAGTTTTTCTTCTTTTAGACCCTTTCTTGCCAGCCACGCTGCAGAGTACTTGGCCGTGTGTGATGGAGCATGTCCAGCATGAAAATCTTGCTTTTCTTGAAGGATGCAGACTTCTTCCTGTACCACTGCTTGAAGAAGGTGTCTTCCAGAAACTGGCAGTAGGACTGGGAGTGGAGCTTGACTCCATCCTCAACCCGAAAAGGCCCCACAGGCTCATCTTTGATGATACCAGCCCAAACCAGTACTCCACCTCCACCTTGTTGGCGTGAGTCGGACTGGAGCTCTCTGCCCTTTACCGATCCAGCCACGAGCCCATCCACCAGGCCCAAGGCTTAATTGGTGGTAGGCTTTCCAGCCTATACAGCTTGGAGTAAGACAACATGCATAAAGAGGATGATGTGGTCAAAATACTCATTTGCCTAATAATTCTGCACTCCCTGTATGTTTGCCAAAATATTTTATGAACAATGTATTTGATATTTATTGATAGCCTTTTTGCATAGATTGCTACTTATTTTTATGTAATATATGAATTGTATATTCATATATAATTTGTAATTGTAATCTAATTAATATTAGAAAATATATGCAATTTATTTTTACATCCATCCATTTTCCATGCCACTTGGTCCTCCCACCACTAGGCCGCCAATTAGTATATATTTTTTTGATTTTTTGGGTAGCACATTGGCCTCGCAGTCAGGAGGTTCAGGGTTCAAATCCCCGTTGGGCATCTCTGTGTGGAGTTTGTATGTTTGCATTCTCCGGGCACTCTGGTTTCCTCCCACATGCATGTTAGGTTAATTGGCGACTCTAAATTGTCCATAAGTATGAATGGGAGTGTGAATGTTTGTTTGTCTATATGTGTCCTGCGATTGACTGGCGACCAGTCCAGGGTGTACCCCGCCTCTCACCGAAAAGTCAGCTGGGATAGGCTCCAGCATACCCGCGACACTAATGAGGATAAGCGGTATAGAAGATGAATTAAAAACGCCATCCCATAAACGCCGCACATGGAATATATATTATGACTAATAACAATTAGTCATAATGTAAATAAATAGTTTTTTAAAAATACATTTTGCAGTTTTAAGTAATTAATGGACACTTTATTTTCCATCTGTTGTGTTCTGGTGGAGAACGTGGCCTGCTGCTTCACCCCCCATCTTCCCTCTCAGAAGTTACCTCACGAGGGGCCTCTTTAAGTCCAGCCATGTTAGGAGGTTCTTTCTTGTCTTTTGTGCAGCTACTTTTCAAGTCTTCCTTTGTTTTATTGCTCGAGTCTGGACTCAGGACTTCCTTTTTGGGGATCGTTCCCAACATCTTTATCCCTTCCTCCAGGCGTGTGTTCCTCCACGTTTTATTGAATCGCATCCAAAGGTGTTGAACTTTAGTTTGAGTTACGAGCAGAACAGAAGTTCTCGCCTGTGGATTGTGTTTCTTCACTCCAGATGTTTTTGCTTAAGAAAAAAGGGAGTTGGTGGGTGACTGACCAGGATTATGTAAAACCCTTTTGCAGATCTCCTCCTCCTCCGAGGATGGAGGAAAGCGGGGGCCGGAATGGGCTTCCCCGGTTTCCCACAACCCATATCAGATTCTTTATGAGGCTAAATCCCTTTTACTATTTCTTTTGGGTTTATTACCCACAAGTAACAAATTTGGGTGACAAATTGATGGCAAGAGGTTGTAATAGAATTTGTTCTACTAGTTTCTTTTAGCGTATATTGGGCAGTTTTAATTCAACTTTTGTCCATCGGTCATTCAACGGGCTTTCTTATGAGGGCAATGATGATGCAATTTGCAGTATTTGTACATCTAGGTCTGGATTTCATCACTTTTCAAACTGTTTCTGCAGAAATGCCTGCATCTCAAGTTAAACAAATGGTGTGTGTGTGAGTGTGTGCGTGTTATCCAAGTTTATAAACTTGCAAAGCATATTTTGAAAAAAATGTCTGATATTTCAAAAGGTTATCTTTTAAAATGGCTTTTACAAAAAAAATGCCATTTACAGTGGGGGTGAAAAATGTTGCTTTATTTTTGACATTTTATTTGATTTAGATTTTATTTCATTGGCCCATCAAATTCATTTGTTTAGTGTTAATATTTTTAAAATCTTTTAATTTATTAGTAACTATTATTAGTCATTAGTATGTGATATAGTTTAGATTTTTTTTTATTTAATTACCTAACCTAAAAAAAACCCAAAACATTATTTTGGGAAAATAATTAGGATGTTTACATCGCCACATGACCTGTTTTTAAATCTGCGCTCTCCGGTGACATCACTGTCCAGGAAGCAAAGAGTCACGACCTGTGGTTATTTTTACTGGGGGCTGCCATGTCCACTATCTATTGTGGACGCTCACACTCTCCTGCTAGCACTGTTTTATTTCAAGGCACACTGTTGTGGTACGTCACGTCACGTCTTTATCTGTCACGTCAACAACTCAAAGGCTCAAAGAAACACATGCTTTTGTTGTGTTTATAGGTCTGGATGAATTATCTAACACTCTGTCTTCTTGATTTATTCCCCATCCCAAATCCCGGAATGTGGGAAGCCCTATATACCACCTCTACTTTTGGAGGACTGCCACATTTACTTTGCTGAACTGCCATCCCACTTCTGACACCAGTGTAGCATCTACACCGTTGCAGGTATTAACATTTTATTTTGCAAATAAAAACGTGCCTTGACCACGTTGCGCCCCAGCTCTGGTGCGTTCATGGTGCCCCAGGCCCCAACAACACTAATCACAGGCAACATTTTAAGACTAATTGAAAAATTGCAAACTGGAAGGTTTGGAAGGCAAACTGCATCAGGCCCGCCTAGGGTCTTAATCCGGCCTGCCGGGCATTTCCAAATATATATTTTTAAAACCTCTTAACATCAAAACTGTAGCCAGTAACATGACTTACATCGCTATTTTGATTCGCCAAAATGAGCTTGTACAAAATAGCCATCCAAACAACGCAACACATCAACATA
>QODF01000243.1:337095-439311 GCA_024372805.1 Oostethus manadensis
GCCGTGGATGTGTTATTTTCATTTTGTTGCATCCAGAGCAAGTATATTGTTCTGTTTGACGACCTCCTATGTATTTACGGCCCCGCCGCCAAATTTTTTAACCCAATGAGGCCCGCGAGTCAAAACGTTTGCCCACCCCCAGTTTAAGGTTTATTGTTGCCTTTTAAAAACTTCTTTAGTTTTTTTTCGACACAACACATGCAAGACCCTTTGCCATGCAGGTGTCCTCTGTTGCCTTCACTGGTTTTAAAGTGTTTTTGCTTTTTCTTTGGCTTTTTTGACAAAGCACACACATTTTTTGCTATGCTTTTTTTTGTGCTTTGGTTATCTTTATCTGTTTCTTCCCCTTTGCCTTTGTCAAGTGTTTTACTATCATTGCTTCTTTTGGGGGCGGGGCTTTGGTTTTTGTGACACCGAAACCTACACAAGACATCTGACCAGGTATTTGTGTTTTACGTTGGTTAACTTCTTTTTACACTTGTGCATCAATTGGTATGCCATGTTTTTTGTGGTACTTTTATGTAAAATGTTAAAAGCAGTCTTGGATATTGTCTCTGGTGACACCCCTACAAATTACACCCAAATGCTGCCACTGAGAGACAAATATGCCCTCTACAAACATCACTAACATTTTTCACTGTCTTCAATCATGATAATGAATCTTAGAATTCAAAGTTCAAATCTCGGGCATCAAACCAGCAGCACAAGAGAATCAGACTAGGGTACATTTGAGGCAACTTTATTGTCATTGCACGTCTAAATACAGAACAAGGAAATGCGGTTTTGTGGTATCCAATCAGAAGACTCAATCAATACAGAACAAGGAAATGCGGTTTTGTGGTATCCAATCAGAAGACTCAATCAATACAGAACAAGGAAATGCGGTTTTGTGGTATCCAATCAGAAGACTCAATCAATACAGAACAAGGAAATGCGGTTTTGTGGTATCCAATCAGAAGACTCAATCAATACAGAACAAGGAAATGCGGTTTTGTGGTATCCAATCAGAAGACTCAATCAATACAGAACAAGGAAATGCGGTTTTGTGGTATCCAATCAGAAGACTCAATCAATACAGAACAAGGAAATGCGGTTTTGTGGTATCCAATCAGAAGACTCAATCAATACAGAACAAGGAAATGCGGTTTTGTGGTATCCAATCAGAAGACTCAATCAATACAGAACAAGGAAATGCGGTTTTGTGGTATCCAATCAGAAGACTCAATCAATACAGAACAAGGAAATGCGGTTTTGTGGTATCCAATCAGAAGACTCAATCAATACAGAACAAGGAAATGCGGTTTTGTGGTATCCAATCAGAAGACTCAATCAATACAGAACAAGGAAATGCGGTTTTGTGGTATCCAATCAGAAGACTCAATCAATACAGAACAAGGAAATGCGGTTTTGTGGTATCCAATCAGAAGACTCAATCAATACAGAACAAGGAAATGCGGTATTGTGGTATCCAATCAGAAGACTCAATCAATACAGAACAAGGAAATGCGGTATTGTGGTATTCAATCAGAAGACTCAATCAATACAGAACAAGGAAATGCGGTATTGTGGTATCCAATCAGAAGACTCAATCAATCAGCAAATTAGTCGCTTATAATCGATCGGTAAATATACAGAAATGTACTTATGTCACTCTTTGTGTCTATGCTTACATGTGGCACCATTGTTTAGCTAGTTAGCCATTGCCACTTTACAAGTTTAAGTGTGTCTTTAGAGCTAGTTTTTAAACTGAGATAAGAACATAAAATAATTTAAGACAACAAAAAAATGTGAGTAGCCACTTGGGAACCGACTCTCTTTATGAAAAGAGCCGAAATCATTCATTTTCTATACCGCTTATCCTCATTAGGGCCGCGGGTATCAATCATTTCATTTCCCGTGACCACACGTGACGTCACAGCAGAATCTCCCAACAGGTCTCGTGAAGCGAACGTGATGACGTCAGGGCTCCGCCTCCAACCCAGAAGGCGGGAGCAGCGCTGCTACACCTCCAGCGCTCCACCGGAGCCTCCTCCGCACACGACGCCTGCCTCCCGGCCGACCTCCGCCGCCGGCCGAGCCCCTCCTTGCTCCAGACGCCTCTCCGGGCACTTTGGCGGCGTCCTCCAGGCAGCGCGAAGGAGAAGACATGGAGCAGAACATGAAGCTGAGCGAGTACCAGAGGAGAACTTTGGAGGAGAATTTCCAAAAAGTCAGCAAGTTCCCGGATGGGACGACGCTCATGTTGGTTGCAGCCGAGTGCGGACTCTCCGAAGAGGAGACGCAGGTGGGAGACTGCGCGGACGCCGTCCTTATGATGACATTTTCCTATATTATATTTACAAGTGAACTTGAAAATGTCTTTGTAAATGACATGCATTTTCATCTATTTCAATTGTCATGCGTTATAATAGGAATGATCAAACATCATTTCACTATGAAAGTACATTATTTGATTTTTTAAGGTTGTAATATTAGAAATAGTGTAGAACTGCACAGTGCAATAAGCTTTTGTTCACAAATAACAATCATGCAGTCAGGCTTTGCACTATATACACACACACATATATATATATACAGGTAATATTCTGCCTATGGTATAAAGATATTTGTCGTCCACATGTCCCCAAAATACCTCGAAAACACATTCATTTTATTTCAATATACACTTTTGTTCTTCAAAAGCTTTATTGCCTGTCCAAGAGCGACAAACGCTCTTCTGTGCCCTCTTGTGCTCATTTCTGGTATTGCACGCCACCTGCGCCCAAGCCAAGCCAATTCGCACCAAACAATTTTTCCTCGTAGGAAATAATCCGCTCCAGCGTCAAACTGTCACCGTCACGATAGCGTTTTAACTGCCGTGCAAGTGTAAAAAGAAGCTAGGCACCAACACGAGACTTCATGCTTTCTCCCTTTTTTGGTCTCGTTATTGTCGACTTACTGTTGAGTTACCATGTTGTACTGAGCAGCCAGGACAGACAACCAATGAGAAGGACTTATTTCTCACTTATTTTATGCTATTATGTTATTTTTGTTGATTCTGCCTTATTGTAGCAAGTAATCAGGGGAGTCGCCAACTGACTGTGGAACTTTGGTTTGCATCATTAGTGTGTTCCAGAAGGTCCAACGTTAATTGAATTTTCCCCTTGCAAGTCCAGTTCATCTGTTCCAAAAAAGCAAAAGTGCTAACAAAAAACACATTTTTATAGTTAGTTCTACATGCAGAAAACTATCGGAACTGCATAAAAAGGGATTCTGTTACATTCATTGGCGAACGTGGTTCTTGACGTGACTGAAAACAAGATCGTGGTGCTAGGTTGCCATTTTGTTAGCTAGCTAATACTGTAGGATGCTAACATGAAGTATTAAAAAATACATGAAGAACACAGTTGGACTCACCTAGTTTTTAAGCAGAACTACAGGATATTGTACACTAACTAGAAAGTACATGCAAACTGAAACCAGAAATATGCTAACCGGGGCGGACACTAACCAAGGTGTTACTGTATTACTATTGATGACTTAGCAGCCTGGACAGATAAGCTTATTTTTCTACAGTTGTATCATTACAACAAGTTTCATTTTCGGTTCTGCGGTCATCATGGCACTTTTCTTCTTTGCCAACATTGGCATCACAAAAAGCCAAGGAAAAAGCAAAGAAAAAATGTCTTCATTACAAAAGACCAACCTGATTCATTATATACATAAACATTAGCATTATTGACTCTGCCATGTTGTGCTGAGCAGCCAGGACGGTTAAGCGTGCTCTGCTTTGGTTATAATATGCTCCAATTATGTCACTACAACAAGTTACCTTTTCAGTTCTACGGTTGTCATCACACTTTTCCTCCTTTGCAACACGGGCATCAAATACAAAGCCAAAGAAAAAGAAAAAGAAAAGAATCCAAACACGTAGACCACTGGGGTAGACCATTTTCAACCCACTACCCTATGATTGGGGCAAAATGTCTACATTTTGTGATGTTTTGTGCAAATGTTCACACCTTCCACTTTCAGTGAGAGTTGTAAGGTGAACTTTGTCGCATCTTTTCAAGTATTTATTGAGGAAGAAAATGCAATGCTATCCTGCTGCAAGAATTAGAGTTATGTGTCCACATGAGACACAAAACAGCCCATTGTTACATAACTATACCATCACTACCGCCCCCACTTCCATATGTAAACACCCCATCTTTGCTCCTTGCGATAGCGTCCAATCAGGAGACAACAGCACAGCAATGATAGCTGTGCACCTCCGTCATCCTCATTTGTGCTTATGGTCAACCTCGGTGGACGTAGAGCTTCTGATGCTCTTTAAAACTAGGACGCGTTAGTAACGCGTGAATGGAAGTGTCCTTTAACAGCACTATTTTTTTTTGACGCGTGATTAATGTGCATACGTCCTGTCTGACCCTCGGCCCACAGTTGTTTGAGGAACTGCAGCGACGCCAGTTTTGCGTGGAGCTAGAAGCTGGAAGAAATATTGAGCAGAAGTGGGTAAAGAAAAGGGTATTTGGAATGGCAAGATTAGCTTCAAAGCCCTGGCAGATGCCTCTCTCAACATTACCGCAGTTATCTGTGTCGCTGTGACTTGATTGTCACAAAGTACGTCGCCTCTGGGAGAAGTGAGAAGTTAATGGTGGGCCGCAGGTATTGTTTTGTCATTTATACAGCTGTACCTCGGCATGAAGAGTCCCAAGTAACAAGTGTTTCTAGATGCGATCCGTCTCTCGTTTTGCTTTGAATAGCTAGCTAAAATTTAGGCTAGGAGCTGCTAGTTACCGGAAGAGCCAATGGTAGCTATTCGGGGCTTCGGCTAATGCTATGCCATTGACACTAGCATTATAGTGATCGTGCGTACATTATAGCCATCTCATTTATCTTATTTAGGATGGATTGTGCGAAACTACGACAAGAACAACATCAAATTTAAAGCACTAAATAAATACAGAACCACCATCCACCCGGAGGTCGTTTTTCAGAGAGGTTGTGTACCACAAATAGCCACATTAGCATTCCCACATAGTATCAGCATTTAAGACCAAATACGTAAAAGGGTAAAAATACAGTATAGAGAGCAGCGCGTGAGAATGAAGAAGGTTCAAGGACGGTGAAACAGTGGGACAAACATTAAACATAAAAAAACAGGGGCTTTCTTTCAAACTGTATATTATTTTGGAATCAAATTTTAAATATTTACAATATGGATATCCCTTTACATAAAATGTGATGTAGTTATCGTAGTTGCACAGCAAATTTAGAGATTGACATCCCTACTTATTGGTGAAAAAGTATTTTTACCCTCGATTAAACATGATTAACTTTGGGTTAACTATGGCCGAGATGCAATTAATCGCAATCAAATATTTTAATCAATTGACAGCCCTATTTAAAACCGTTCTCCAATAAACTATATGTGCTTCTTTTCCCACGTTCAGCCCAACAAACTGGTCGGTCTGGTTTAGCCACAACGTAAACACGACTATAATTGTGCTGACTCATCTCTTTTATTCGTTCTCATGTTTTAGTCCTGCAGGTAAAACTTTGGTAAAACCAAATAGTATTTTGTTGAAGGAATGGTAGTAAAGCAGGTTGACAGGTCATGTAGCGCGTGTCCACCTCTGGAATTCTTTCAAAAATGTACCAAGAAAGACCAACATTTCCTTACCCTCACATGATAAACTCAACGATGGCACGATTTTTTTGTAAAAAGCATAAAATATTCAAATTTAAGACACAGAAGCAGAGCAAAGAAAAACTTGAAACAGCAACATTTCCAAATAAATAATGAAGTTTGTTTATTTTTAGTATTTTTTCCACGTTTTTGCACTGAACGTGTGTGAGCTACACACTCCCTTTCTGTCAAAAACACCCAATGTTTTAAAAAGTGTTGCTGCGTCCGCCCTCAGGTGTTTATGGGCGCGGGCCCGGTCGGTCTGGGCGGAGTCCAGGGTTCAATTCTGGCCCCTTATCAAAAGACTTGACTTCATTTCCTGTCAAGTGCTTTGGACTGTTAACAGAGGCCTCATTGGGGAAGGTTCGAGTGGAGAAACACAAGCGGCCCCTCCCTGTTCCACATGAACAGCATTTACAACGAGCCCCGCTCCTCCCCGCTCGTTGTTTGTTTTCAGTGGATGCCGTGAAGCCAGAGTCAACTTTGCCTCCGTTATGTAAGAGGCGCACAGAAAAAGCACACCGGGCTCCCTTAGAAACGTCGTAATATGACAGGAAACCGGCCAATCAAATATACAAGTCAAAAGTGTCAGGAGTGCTCAGCTGTTCTGAATGACCTACCGCAAAAACTGTTGTCAAAGATCCTCCTTATGACTGGAGTGCTCTGACTTCGTTAAGAACCTATTGCTAAAAATGTTTGGCAAAGATCCTTTATGTGACATGAGTGTTTTTCTGTTTTTGAGGATCTACATCTAAAAACACTAGTCAAAGATTCTCTATGCAACAGGAGTGCTCTGCTGCTGTTTTTAAGGACCTGCCAAAAAATGCCAAAAATCCTTCTTTTGACAAAAACAAGCTGCGGTTTTTGAGGACCTACTGCAAAAACACTAGCCAAAGATCTTCTATATGTGACAGAAATGTTCTTGTTTTTAAGGACATGCTTCAAAAAGGCAAAGATCCGCTAAGTGACGCGGGTGCTTTGCTGTTTTTGAGAACCTACTGCAAAAAAAAAACTGCTAGTCGAAGATCCTCTATATATGACAGAAGTGCTATTCAGTTTTTATGTACCACTGCCAAAAATGCCAGAGATCCTCTTTTTGACAGGAGCACTCTGTTGTTTGTGACGACCTACTGCAAAAACGCTAGTCAAAGATCTTCTTTGTGACTAAAGCGATCTTTTGTTCTTAAGTACCTACTGCCAAAAACGCTAGTCAAAGATTCTCTATATGACAGGAGTGCTCTGCTGTTTTTTAAGGCTTTACAGCAAAAATCCGTGTCAAAGATCGTATTTTTGCCAGGAGCACTGTGCTGTCTTTGAGGACCTACCGCCAAAACCGCTCGTCAAAGATTCTCTAAATGTGACAGAAGCATTCATCTGTTTTAAAGGACCTACTTTAAAAGGGCAAAGATCCTTCATATGACAGGAGTGATCTGTTTTAAGCACCTGCTGGAAAAGCGCTAGTCAAAGATCCTCTATATGAGAGGAGTATTCTGAAACCTTGCTATGCACCAACTGATTCAGGACTCGTGACTTGGACCACGTGTCTTCACGCTGCTGTTTTGTCGGGAACCTTGTGAAGGGAACCAGACCTGCACCTGTTCTCAGGCCTATTCATGTCACGGGCCGTGTTCTGGCGGCCTGGGTTTGTTACATCATCGCTTCTCGTGTTTCAGGTTCTGCGGGATGTTTGTGTCTGAACAAAAACCTCCCAGCTACTGTTTTTTTTTTAACACCGTTCTTGTGTGTGCGTTTATTCCAGAAGTGGTTCAAGCTGCGCATGGCTCAGTGGCGCCAGGCTGAGGGTCTTCCAGCTGAATTGGGCTCTGTGTTGGACTGAGACCCCGCACTTCACCCTCCTCATTTTTGGACCTTCTCCTGGATCCTTCCTTCCCTTGCTTGCTTCCTGCCTGCTTGCTTGCTCCTTGTTTTCTATGACGGTATTTGAACTTGCAATGTGAAGGTGTTTGTTTTGCAACATAACCGCTATGTTTACATGAATAAACAGATTATTAGGAATAAATTAAGATTTCAACGGGCTTGCCTGGCCTTCATTTGTTCGCATAGCATTCTGGTTCTTTTCCCTTTCAGTACCATCTTAAAAACGTACGTAGTCACAACTAACTGGCTTTAAAAGTTTGTTGGAATTGGAAATTTAGCGATATTTATTGAACATATTTCCAGTTTAAGGTGTGCAGTAATCCCTCACCTCTTCATGTTTTCTTTATCAGAATTATATTCATAAATTATTGCTGTTTTGTGATTGGATACGAACTGTTATTGGTTTAATAATATGCATATTGTAACTTCAGCATTTTTAAGCATAAAAATGGCTAAATGAACCAAAATACAAATATAAGGCCTTCACATTAATCATGACCTAGGACACGCTGGAGGGACTATGTCTCACAGCTGGCCTGGGAACGCCTTGGCGTCCTCCCGGAGGAGCTGGAAGAAGTCGCCAGGGACCGGGAAGTCTGGACTTCCCTACTGAGACTGCTGCCACCGTGCCCCGGACCCAGATAAGCGGAAGAAAATGGAATGGAATGGAACATTAATCATTCCAATATGTTGCGATGATATGAAACACTGGTCCCTAGGTGTCGTTACATTGTTGAGTATTATGTCTTATTTTATGGTATATCCACTATATTGGGTAATATGAGTATAAGATTGAATATAGGGGTGTTATTTCTTGCGGAGAGGGCTCTGATAATGTTAAAATGAATGCTAAAATAATGTAAAAACTGTGTTTAGAAGGTCTTGACATAAAAAGACGGTCGTAAACAGATTTTTGATGTTATAACTATGAAAATATTCAATAAACAAGAAATGACTGTACTCACACATTTGTACCATTCTACATTTACCCCTGTATACGGCTGTAATACTGTAATTTCTGGATTATTTCCAGTCTCGTTTTAGGTTGTTATGGATTGTGCAAAGTAGCTGCTGTGTTTAACTACTTTCCAGAAGAATGATCAGATTGATTAAATGGACAACAACGTCCACTTGAACCAGTTGGAGTTACCAAAAATGCTTCAAAAAGATGGTGCTTTAAAAATGACAAGACTGCTGCCAGTTTCTGCCGTGAATGAGCGGCGAGAAACCGCCTGCACATCCCACTTGACGGAAACCATCCAACCGGTTGTTCCACTGTGATGCTAGCACGCGTTTATGACGAGGCAAGTTTTGTGCTCAAGCATCAACTAAATGTTAAGTTTTAGGTTTTTGATCTCTACATTTTGTGAAGACGACTAATCCTGAAGAGTATGGAGACTGTACAAAACAAAACACTTCTGGGGGTGGATTTTTCAAATATTTTTTATTTAAAAAATAAAATATGCATGTATATTTACTTGGCCTGCTTCCTTTAACATTTTTTTGACGGGCAATAAATTTCGCAGGTCCTGTTTGACCTTCGGACCACACGATAGTTTGAGGAAGCTGCACTGACTGTGGAGTCACATGTGGGACCAAATATTGGGCAGAAATGAACAAAGAAAAAGAAAGAGTATTTTGATTGGTAAATTTAGCTTGGAAGTATCTGTACTGTCGCTGTGACTGGAATTGTCAAAAACTACGTCGACCTGCCGAGAGAAGCGAGCTGCGAGAAGGTACTGAAGCACTGCCAGTATCGTGGCATAAGCGTGTCTCTACTACCAAGTGTTTTTTTTTTTAAGATGTGAACCATTGCGTGATTGATTTTTGAACTGCGGCCTCAAATTTAGGTATGAGCGGCTGGTTAACTGCAGGCAGAGCTGAGGACAGCAATTTGGGGGCTTACGTCAATGTGACCATAGTTGAAGAGCTTTCTAGTGACTAGCTGGTCACCGGGAAAGATACATGCAAAGCAAAAAACACATTATAGCAATCATTCAATGTTGTGTACTAAACAAATATGCACATTAGCAATCAATAAGGTCATCAAATCTTACCTTTATGCCTTCCCACATACTGTCAGCATTTGGGACCAAATATGAGGTGAAAGAAAAAGAGTAAAAATACTGTATAGCACGTCTATACTGTATTTTCAAATCCATGTAGTCAAAAATTAGAAGGTGCTTTCAAGGACTGTCAAACAAAATGGGACAAAGGGCCGCTTGTATTAAACATGCAAAAAGTGGGGAAATTTTTAATGTATATACTGTATTTTTGGAATAAAACAATGATATCCCTTTACATAAAATGTGATGTACTTAGTGTAGTCATTTACCACTAGGCACAACATGCAATCAATCACGATTAAATATTTTATTATTGAAAAGGCCTAATATTTACTCATCATTTTAAATTGGACTCCAAAGGGGTTACTGGTTTATCACACTGGTTAGAGCAGTGATTCCCAAACTTTTTTGCAGCGCCCCCCTTTTGAAGATAAAATTATTTTCTGCGCCCATCCCCTGCTGAAAAATACAGTAATAATAAAACGTGTTCGTGGTAGCCCCCCCCCCCCCCCCCCCCTCATAACGTCGGAACTCCCCCCAGGTGGTGCGCCCCCCAGTGTGAAAACCACTGGGAACTTACTGATGTTTTGACCATAAAATCCCCAAAAAGTGTGTGTGCCGAATGTAAATGGGAGTTTTGCTTTGTTTGTTGCTAAGAGGACTGGAGTGTCGCCGTGAGGAATTTCAGGAAGCTTCCAGAATCCCTCATGCCAACCCTTTGCTGTGCCAATTCATGTCCATCGTGTTATGTTCACTTGTCTTTTTTTTTTTTGAAGGACACTCTTACTGCTTAGCAGATTTTGCACATGTAAGCAGCATTGGACTGTTTGGACCAGGGGTGGGCAAACTTTTTGACTCACAGGTCACATCGGGTTTGACGAAGGGGCTGTCTACAAATATGCGGTCGTCAAACAAAATACTTGCTCGCGATGCAACGAAACGAAAACAACATATCCACAGCAAGTTAATGCATCACATAACTCAACTACTACTACTTGGCTGATAAACAACAACTAAGTGCTAAACATGACACATAACTCAAAGGTGTTATTTCCAAATGACCTCAAGGCATGCTGGGTAGTCCAACAACAACAAGAACTATGAACATAAAGTGTTGGGAGAAAGAACACCAGAAGCTAGCAAGCATACCTTGCGGCGAGGGGTATGTGGGTGTTTTTGCCATGGGTGTTGTATGCCCATGCGGTGCAGTGGGTGGGTTACTTGGTGCTTTATGTGTTGTAAACTCCAAAAGTGAAGACAAATGCAAGTGAACACGTAGTGTAAAAGTTCACCTGCAACTAAATGAGCAATGAACAGCAATAAGCGCTAACGAGAAGCTCGATCGGTATTTCCGTAGTTTCCGCAAGGCATGCTGGGTAGCCCAGCGTCAGACTCCTTGGCCTACACAGCATGTGAGCTAGCGTGAGATTGTTCTTTTTTGACTTTTGGTTATTTTGGAATCTTTCCAGAGGTTTATTTGACCTAAAACAAAAAGAGGGAACATTATCATGTACACTAACCCACGAGAAGCCATTGCGTGGGTGTATCGCAGTGTAGCTGTCAGCTGTGGCCCTAATAAAGGACCTTACGTCCCGTTTAATTACAGAGAAGAAGGGAAGCTGCACTTCCTGCGTGGGCTCGTGATGTGATTACGCTGCTTGTTGTGGGCCAGGAGAAAAACATCCATCCACCACTATTAAACAGCACACAGTACTTTCACTAATGTCGTACTGGTAATTGCGGTACACCCACAGGCCACCTCATTAGGTACACCTGCACTGTGACATGAAATGTTCGAAGTGAAGGAGAATAACTCCTCGCTTTTGATTGACATTGTCAAAGGGATGCTTTTGTGTTTGAAATTGGCTCTCATCTGACCTTTGCTGTGGGTCCATAATGGGGTCGCTGGCATCCGTCCATCACTTTACAGCATTGTTAGCTTCGACTAATGTGTTGGCTCAGCTCATCGAAAGCTTTTTTCCTGCCGTCGTCATCCATCCGCAAATATGAACGGGCCGACACGGGCGGAACCTGTCATTTGTTGTCATCTTTTCAGACTGCAAATCAATAGGAGAGCTCACAATAACAGCAGTCCAATGTGCCTAACCAGATGAATCACTGTTAGAGGTATATATTTTTGCTACATGGCAAACAAGTTCCCAGTAGGTGCGGTAGATTCTCAGAAAACAAGATCTAGCATTGATGATATGCATGCTCTTAAGGCTGTGCAATTGGGCAATTAGTTGAAAGGGGTGTGACAACATGAGAAGATGTTGCTGGTTTACTAGTGTGTTTGGGGTCATTGTCTCGTTGAAGCACTCATTTCAAGGGCATGACCTCTTCAAGTATTCTGACATATGCAAACTGATCCATGATCCCTGCTATGGGATAAATGGCCCCAACACCATAGTAGGAGAAACATGCCCATATCTTGATGCTTCGCTGTCTTCACTGTGTACTGTGGCTTGAATTCAGAGTTTGGGGGTCATCTCACAAACTTTCTGCGTCCCTTGGACCCAAAAAGACAATTTAACTCTCATCAGTCCAAAAAATGTTGCTCTATTTCTCTTTAGGCCAGTTGATGTGTGCCTTCTTTTAGAGGGACTTTGTGGGGGATTCTTGTAAATAGATTAGCTTCACACAGACGTCTTCTTACGGTCACAGTACTTACAGGTAACCCCAGACTGTCTTTGATGATCCCAGAGTTGAGAATTGGCTCAGCCTTTGCCATTCTGGCTATTCTTCCATCCGTTTTGATAGTTGTCTTCCGTTTTCTTCCACGTGTCTCTGGTTTTGCTCTCCATTTTAAGGCAATAGAGATCATTTCAGCTGAACAGCCAAACATTTTTTACACCTCTTCAAAGGTTTTCCCCTCTCCAATCAACTTTTTGTCAAAGTACGCTGTTCTTCTGAACAATTTCTTGGTCGACCCATTTTCCTCAGGCTTTCAAAGCATGTTCAACAATTACATTGGACTGCTATTATTTTGAACAGAACTGTACAATCCAGAGTGGTGGCTTTGTTGTAAAAGGAAGGTTTCAACAAGAAACATATTAAGCAACGTACTCACCCACAGAGGTTGAGGGGTGTGTACTCATCTGCAATGAGTACCTTGTATTATTTCTATTTGCAATTCAGTGAATCAACCCAATGCAGTTTGGTTTGTTTACACAACCACAGGCAGTCCTGCAGGTGTCAGGCTTATCACTTGCTGTTGCTAGGGGGAAATGAGCCCTTAGCAACCACACCTGTGGGTTGTGAAATTTGAGCCACGGGTGCTTTTAGTAGGCCGGCAAAACAAACAGTACAGTATTATGCGTTGCTAACTTTACTACTACAGTAAATACACAACCAACACAACCCCTACATGTCGGCTTTTATTCAACTGTTATTAGAAAAGAGCTTCAACAATAATCCTGCTCACCAAACACAAAAAAAGTACTAAGACGACAGGAAGTACATGGGAAAATTAAGATATTTTTAAGTAAACATTAGGCAGCCAACCTCAAGACAAAGTGCAAAAATATATAGACCTTTATGAATAAATGTTTGCAACTGTTGCAAAGATACATTCAATAACTTTTGGTTTTGCTTTCCTTGAACTTTGGCGACCCCTGGTGGTTGAAATGAGTATTGCGGGAACACAAAAGTTCCAGCCATATGAAAAATACTAAAGGTAAAACGTCATAATCCTACAGATTAAAGTGGTAAAATAGCATGAAGAGCTTAATGAAAATGTGTATACGTTACTGGATAAAAATAAAGTCTTTGGTTATGTTGGAACTTTTTGCTACACAAAAAAAACCTTGCGTGTAAACGCTTAACATGGAAGGGATTTAGTAACAAAGGATTGCTTTACACTGCAGGCCTGTACGTGCCGTTTCTATTTATTGTTAAATATATTATTATTTCTATATGCTACCACAAAAACCCCGTGTAGCAACAAGTCTGTCATGCAATCCGAAGTACTGATATGTTTGTTTCACCGGGGCAGGTGTCGGGAGAACACGGTGAAAACGGTCCAATTAGGACGTAAAAAACACTCACCAGCCGACTATCAAAATCAGAATTACAAACCGTTAATTGGCGCCAGCCATCTGGAGGATGAGATCTCTAGCGTCCTGAACACCTGAGCTAAGCTCCGCCTCCCCTTTCTTCACGCAGGTGCCGATGAGGAACATCTTACGCTCTCCAACGTGGGAAAGCTCCAAAGCGTCGTGGAGGTCAGTGATGCTGCAAGCGCCTGGAAGGTCCTGGAAGACAAGATGGAGGAGGTTTTCGCTCTTCCAGGGAATGCTTCTCTTCAAGTTTTTGATTTGACCAGAGAGACTTTACCGTTAGGGATTAGAGCGCCACCTGTTCCTTTGGCGTGCACTCTCACCATTTCAAGAGGGCTAAACAAAGGAAGCCCTTCTGGAGTGTTTTCTGTCATCCTCACCTGTTTGTTGGCCAGCACCATCAGAGGCAGGTCGGGGTCCGAGCTCAGCAGGCCGTGCAGTAGCGTCTTGGCGACGGCGAAGAGCTGTGCGGCGGTGGAGTCCACCACAAACACCAGTAGCAGAGCTTTGGGCATGTATCGCTGCCAATAGGGCCTCAGCGCCGCGTTACCGCCGACTGACACCCAAGGCAAGATGAGGCGTTTACATGATTGCTAGATGTTCACATCTTCACCACTCATTAAAAAAACATTCCTAAGTGGACTTACTCTCCAGGAACTCCACGTGCAGGTCTTCTCTGTTAATGGACACGGCGTTAAAGCCGCGCGTCGGCTCCACGTCCGCGTCCAGGCTGCCAATGGCCAAACAGTGCAGCAGGCTGGACTTGCCGGCTCCGTCTAGGCCCAGAACCAGAACCTGGGTGCCCTCTGACTTGACTGGCCTGGGCTGCTGCATACAAACACAGGGATGCTTTTTCTACTGCATCATCTACCCGCGTATTAAAAAAAGCAAAAAATGAAGAGGCAAATTCCAGCAAATTAGGTTGAGAAAAAGTACTGATGTTAGGAGAATAATATAACATTTTTAGAAAAAAAAAGTTCTAAAAGTTCTGACAGGAAAATGTCAATTCTAGAAGCATAAAGGTGAAATATTAAAAAATATATATTATATTTTCTAAGGCCAAAATTTTAAGAAAGAAATGAGGTGGCAAATTGTGAAAAAATAGGTAAGGAAAAAGCGGTGTTATTAGGAAAATAAAGTCATAATATTACAAGAGAAAAGGCATCGTTTTACAAGAATAAAGTCTGTTTTAGGGAAAAATTATTTCCCTTTAGGAAGCATAAAGTTGAAATATTTTAAAAAGCTATTATAAATAAAAGCTATATTTAAAAAAAAAAAAGAAATAATATGAGAAATTGCAAATTTAGGAAAAAACAAGAAAAAAAGTCAGAATATTATGAGAAAGAAAATCATCTTCCATCCATCCATCCATTTTCTATACCGCTTATCCTCATTAGGGTCACGGGAATGCTGGAGCCTATCCCAGCAGACTTTGGGCGGGAGGCGGGGTACACCCTGGACTGGTCGCTAGCCAATCGCAGGGCACATATAGACAAACAAACATTCGCACTCACATTCATACCGATGGACAATTTAGAGTCACCAATTAACCTAACATGCATGTTTTTGGAATGTGGGAGGAAACCGGAGTACCCGGAGAAAACCCACACACGCACGGGGAGAACATGCAAACTCCACACAGAGATGCCCAACGGAGATTTGAACCCAGGTCTTCCAGATCTCCTGACTGTGTGGCCAATGTGCTAACCACTCAGCCACCGTGCGGCCGAAAATCATCTTAAGGGGGAAAAAAGGTATAATTTCATGAGTATAACGTCGTTGAAATATTAAAGAAAAAACTTTTTCTAAAGACGGGATATTAAGAAATACAAAGCAAAAGCGGATGGCCGAGGGTGAGAAGCTCGGCCATCCGGGAGGAGCTCAAAGTAGAGCCGCTGCTCCTTCACATCGAGAGGAGCCAGTTGAGGTGGCTCGGGCATCTAGTCCGGATGCCTCCCGGGCGCCTCCCTGGTGAGGTGTTTCGGGCATGCCCGGTCGGCAGAAGGCCCCCGGGAAGACCTAGGACACGCTGGAGGGACTATGTCTCACAGCTGGCCTGGGAACGCCTTGGTGTCCTCCCGATGGAGCTGGAAAAGGTCGCTGGGGACCGGGAAGTCTGGACTTCCCTACTGAAGCTGCTGCCCCCGCGACCCGGACCCGGATAAGCGGTGGAAAATGGATGGATGGATGGACAAAGCAAAACAAAAAATGAAGTGGCAAATTTTGGGAAATAAGGTTTAAAAAAAAGTAAAACGTAGTATTACAAGAATAAAGTCAAAATATTACCCTCAAAAAGTTATCTTACGAGGAAAAATTATTATTATTATTGTTGTTTTAAAATAATACATTTGTAACATTCTGAGGATTATTTTAGAGGCATAAATTGGAAATATTTCAGAAAATATAAGTTATTTTCTAAAGTTATATTATAATTAATTATGACAAGAATATAGTAAAAATGAAGTAATAAAATACTAAAAAAACGATCGATGTTAATGTGGAAATATTTCAAAATATCAAGAACAACAGAAATAAAATAAAAAAAAGTAAAACAAAGTTCCTACTAATAAGTTGCCCCTGATTTAGGCTTGCAAAATATTAGGAACATGCTTTTTAAAAATGTTATTAAATATGAAAAGAGCCCCATAAAATAGCGTATGTAAAACTAATAAAGTTGGATTTGAATTAAAATAGTGTCTTTCTTAGTTGACTTTGCTTCAAAGCACTACAGATGGGCAAAGGCGCACATGACGGTATCAGTCCGATACCAGGTAGCATTGGCAATCCCTATACTGACACCAATAGGGTTAGATAGACGTGCAAAAACGGCAATAAACATATATTTCTGTAAATAACGGGAAGTGAAAAATAGTCATTCATCACGCTCGTATCAATCAGATATCGATTCTACTTTCAATATCGATACTACCGATGTTTGGATCGCCCCACCCCCCAAGCATGCTAGGTATCACCGGGGTCTCCGTCAAAGTCTAACCGCGTTTGGCGACGCCTACCTCGGATGCTTTTTGTACTCTCCCGGCGGCGACAGCGGTCTCCACGGGAGCATCGACGACTTCTTTGGAATCTCCGCCCCTCTTCTCCACCAACGTCTTTTCTTCCACTCCCTTTCCGTCTTCCGCTCGGTGGGTTAGGCCGGGTTTCGCCCGGGAGAAGGACGCGTAGTTCCAGATGACATAGGCCAGACCGCCCGCCACAGCCACGGAGACGCCGACGACGCCGGCTTCCCTCAAGCCTAACATGGCGCTTATAACTCAAGCGGACCGAGCTACCTGCTCCTTTAAATGCTTTAAATAAACATTTCCACCATTAGTGAGCCGTAACTTGAACACCTTCTTGTCTCACTCCGCCTCCATCAACAAGTGGATTAACAGACGCGGAAGTGCTGGAGGAACTGCTCCCCCGTTCTTCCGGTTTAGGGCTTTGTTGGTGCAGTGTTACGGTTTGGCCGCTAGATGGCACAACTGGCTAGCGACGGTAAAGTTCCGGCTCCTTTCAGAGAGTGGGTTCTTTCGGGTCCGTTCACCAAAAAGAGCCGGCTCTCTCGGCGGTCCTCTGATTGTTTTGGTATCTCTATCTCTATTTAATGTATTACCAATTTATGTATAACGTGTAAAAATAATTACTAATTTTAAAATATATGATATCAAATCTTTATTATTTCAATCGCTTTATTTAAATCCTCAATAAACAGTTACAAAAGTATTAAAAAATACATGCTCAGGGCAATAAAAATAGGCAAATATTTGCATGCAAATGTCTATTTACAATTAAACACCACATCAACAACAACAATTAAAAAATGTCTCTTGATTGAAGATTGGCATTGAAAAAACCCCTCCGTTTGCTGCTTGTAACTCCGCCCCCACTGTGTCACAATTTAACAGAATAAAAGGCGGGGAAAAAATGAATCGGCACTTTAAAGAATCGCTTTTTCATAGCCTATTCGTTCGCAAACGACGCCGAGGAGGTTATCTTTTTATCTGTTTGTGTTCAAAATGGCCACATTTATAAAAAACAAACAGAGGGAAGTTTAATCTCAGCCATTCAGTGAGGTAAATGGCGATACCACTTTTTTTTTACACCATACACATTTTATAAACAAGTGTTTTTGTTGAAAAAATAGTCATAAACTTTGTTTACACAATGTGACCAACATTGTTTCATCGATACTACTGTTAGATGGGAAAAGTTGTCATCTTCCAAAATCATATTTTGTCTTTTTTTTCATTTATTAATTAGTATAGGTACTTTGAGGGTTCTCGATACTAATGTGAGTATTGATATCAGGACCACGGCGTGGATACTGCCGCCACTGCTTTGCTTCTTATCTGTGCAGAGGTTCATAAATTAAAGCCGGCCACTTAATAGCACAGACTGGAGTACAATTTCAATAAAACGCTCATTTTTATTAAATGGACATTTTTTCATTTAAATTGGAATGTAACAAAAATTGTCTGTACATCAATTATGTATGTTTGAGGTCAAAGGTCATCACGGCTTGGAGCGGCCTTGCCATTTCTGCCTCAAGGGCACCCCTTTGTGGTCAGGAGCGCTCAGCAGCCACGGCGCCAGCTCGGACTGCTCCGTTTTCTTCCCGAGGGTCTTCCACGTCCTGGCCCGCAGCGAGAGAGGCCTGCCCGGGTTGAGGTCGGCGCCGTCGTGCTCCTGCTCTGGTTCTGAGCCGGACGACTGGACCACCTGTGCCTCGCGGTGCCTACTGGACTTGGACCCACGATCTTCTCGCTTCCCGTAGCTCTTCTTCTTGATGGATGCCAGGAGGGTGGCTCTACTGCGACTGTCTTCTTCGTCGATGGGCTTCTCATCTTCGTCTTTATTTGGATGGAAGGTGGTCTGCTGCCATGTGACGAACTCCGTCAAAGTTCCCTTCAAGTGTGAGGCAAACTGGGGGTGTGTCATGCTGGCCTGGAGGCGGACCTCCTCCAAGTCCTGCTTCATCTTCTCGTAGTGGTTCTGGATGTTGGTCACCTCCTCCAGGTAGTCCTCAGACAGGAGCTCCTTCACCGCGGTGGCCCTCGCCAGCATCTCGCCGCACACCTTCTGCTTCCTGGGCCTCTTGGGCTTCTGGAAGGTGAGCAAATGCGGCATGGCGGTGTAGTGGAAGGCCTTGGAGGAGACCAGCTTCCGGTAGATGTACACCACATCCAGGTGGCCACAGCCCATGGAGTCTCGCAGGAACTTCTGCACGTAGTCCCAGTCCCTGAGAGCCAGGCGGATGTGCACAGGCGGGGTGACGGGCTGGGTGTGGTACAAGGCGTACATCAAGTACAGACCCCCCACCCGGACCTGGAAGCAGTACGGGGGCAGGAAGTACTTGGCGGCCGTGATCATGGCCACCTTGCAGAACTTCCTCAGCTCGCTCATGCCGAAGATGCCCAGGAAGACGTGCGAGAAGCGCATGTCCCTCCAGATGGCCGAGAAGTCGTCGAAGCGGATGGAGTCCTTCTGCTGGAAGCGGCCGAGGAGATCTTCCACGTCCTCCGTCAGAGGCTCGTAGAAGTTGTCCGCGTATTTGGGCGCCATCGTGGACGAAAATGAGAGGATTGTCCGCAGGAAAGGCGAACAACGCCGGCTGGCTTTTCAAAGTAGTGGGCGGGGCCAATTAGCTCATTCAAAAGGAATGCAGCCAATTAAACCGTAGAAACGAAATCAGGCTTCAATGCGGATTCGATTACATCTAGGGAAAACCAATCGATCAATTCCTGCTACTGTTTCATTTCTTTTCACAACGCCACCCAAGATCAACACCCTTGAGCGCTACTTCAAAATAAAAGTGATGCAACTAAAACAGAAATAATAAATACAAGCAAGCCCAAAATGGTTCATTTCATATTTTTAATTCAAATGTATTTCATGTCTCATCACAACCTGAGAAGGTCACAACCTAAAAATAAACAGCCTTTGAGTCTTTTGATTCCACTTCCTGTGCTATCAAAATAAGACAATAGGAGAGTTTTGATTGAAAATGAAAAAAGTGGGACCCAAAAAGCCAAAAAAAAAAATTGCATCGCATGGCCTGTCCATCCATCCACCCATCCAGGGCTACCAGCCTCCTTTGCCCCCCTTTTTCTTCTTCTGTGGTGCCTTCTTGCGAGTGGCCCCTGAGGAGGCAGGTTTCTGCTGTCGTGGAGGGATCACGTTGGTGGGGGCTGAGCCGGACGCCGAGCCCGGTCGAGGGGAGGTGGGGGGGCTGCTAGCGGTCTTACTGGCATCCCTAGACCACGGGCCAAGTGTGTTAATATTGCAAGTGAATCTCATAACCGTAACAAGCTGACAAACCCCAAGTTTACTCACAGCTCGGCGGAACCTCCCCCTGTTGCACCCTGTGTGCCTTTTCCGATCTGTTCCTTCTTCTTCCCCTTCTTCTTGCCGCGGTAGTAGGAGCGCTCCCTCATGGGCAGCCACCTCTCGGGGTCGGGGGTCGCTTTGGGGTCGCAGTTCTTGGGTAGTTTACCTGGAGGAATGAAGGACAGGAGGGTTCAGAAAATTTGTTCGTTTAGGTCCACCTCCCAAAACAATGTACCTTTCTTTTTCTTCTTCTTCTTCTTGATATCCCCTTGGCTTAAGAGGACAAAAAACGTATACAATTAATCACAAATGCTCATTTGTGTCAGCCAAACAGGCAGAAGAACGCGCCGTTACCCTTCTTCTTTGGGAAGGACTTCCCCTGCCACTTTTGCTGCCTTTTTCCTGACGTACGTGGCTCCATGGGAGTTCTCCAGCTCGTCCACATCCACCTTGAAGGACATGGTGTCCGCCGACGGGAGGTGCTTGCTCAGACTGGACAGAAGCGTTAAGGGAAAACAAACCCACTATTTGTGCAGAAATTAATACTTGGCGTATCTACTTTAGGCGCAAGGATACGATTTGGCTTTATCGGTGTTCACCAGCGAGTAGGCGGAGATAAGTTGCGCCAGAGTGTGAATGTCTTTCGGGTTTTGCCTGTTGGTAGAAAACATTGTTTTACGATCGTAAAGACACAAAAACAACCAACACAGGAAGTCAAATGTGCTTAATTGTCATTTCTACCAATTAAAGTTAGCGAAATACTGCTTATGTACTTCCTTACTGACATGACAACTTCGTACTTCCTTTACCGTCATTTCACTAAAAAACACAACATACGTGTGACTGCTTCTTCCTGAGGTGTGATATTAGATTTTAAGTATTGAAGAAAAACACCTTACTCACCCTTCTTCCCCCATAAACCCACAATCCCCTAAAATTTCACCTCATTTGTACCAAAAAAAGGACCACAATGTGTTACAACAGTTAAGGGTTGAAATGTACTGTATTGATAAACTATGGAACATTCATAACAAATACACATGAATTATACAGAATCGACAGAACAACATGGGAATTGACAACCGCAATGAATCTCACCACACATCCTGTCTCAGCAGCTCTATTTAATATTATTACGGTTTCACCAGTTTAACAAAAAAGTATTGCATTTTTCAGCAGAGGGATTTGGTGACGGTTCACCTTTTGGCTGCCATGTGTGAAAAAGTGTGCATGCAACATTTGCTTACTTCCACAGCTGCTCCAGATCACTAATGGCGTCCTTTTTCCGTCTGTATTTCAGCTTGTAATTGGCAGCTTCTCGTACAAGAGCCAAATGGGCCGCGGATCCGGGCTACAAAGGAGGACAAGCATAAAAATATTAAGAGCAAATTACACAATCAATTAGTAGACATATTGAACAAACCTGTTCAGATGAGTAGTGCTGAATAGCTTGCCTAAAAACATCAATGGCGCCATCTATGTCTTCCTCGTGGGAGTACATGCTCACTAGAGCCGACACCTGACCAGGCAGACAGTTTTAGCCCCAAACCGGAGAACAGAAGTCCTTTTCTGCACTCTTACCATGCCCGATTTGTACTTGAACTCTTCAATGGACCTCAGGACGTCGCAGGCTTTGGTGACGTGACCTGAGGACCACATTGTGACACTTTCAGGTTTGTTTAGTTCGACATTTTGAAACTTGTTGCATGGAAAGTATGTGCACCTTGAACTAAATACAACTGTGCCATCGTCAGTTTGATTCCCGATGCGCTCTCTGGATGCTGCTCTGAAAATTGCTGCAGAAAAACACAAATGAAAAGGCCGTTAAGACACAGCGAGCGTAGTGTTTGCAGTGGTGTGCGGTCCTACCTGGAGCAACTCGATGGCCTTGCTGTGCTGTTTCTCCCTGCACAGTTGAGCCACCTGGATCAGGACCGGACTCGGGTGACCCGGGTTCTGGGACTGAAGACTAGAAGACAGTTTCCTACACTGGTCGGCCTGTTTGACGGGGGTAAATAAAAGTAAATGAGGTTGTTGAGTAAAAGGTATTGTGAGTGGGCCTGCTTCAACACACACCTGATTGGTGTACATGGCCAGCAGGGCTTTGTTGAAGTCGATGGCCTGCAGCTGCTTTTTGGCCAGCTTGTATTCCACACCTTCCGCGCTCATCAGCTTCACCTTCTTCTTGGAGTCAAACACGTTTTGGTCCTGCGGATGAAAACAACATAGTGTAAGAAACAGGCCCTTCAAATGATTAAATTTTTAACACAATTAATCTGTTTTCAAATTAATCATGATGAATCACTATTTGTGAAATATGACCATTTTTTATGTATTTTATGAAGAAATAAATGAGAGGACATGGTATAGCATTGTGTGTATTAACAGATCCAAATGAACGTAATGTTGAAATTAAGCTAAAAAAACAAATTTCTGAAAAGGTATTTGCCTAATGTCTCTTTAAAAGTAGGAAAACAGTTTCCTCTGTCCAAACTGTCCATAAAGCTTATGAAATACACAGTGCTGTGTGTACATTTAATTGACTAAAGATGCGCTGGAATGCCTTCATCTTTTGTTCAGAATCAACTTCTTATCCTTCTCATTCATCCCAAAAGTGCTGTGGCGCTTTTACACAGTCGGACATGTAGCGTCTACAGACTTTGATGAAAAAGCGTAGAGTTGGTTGTTCCACTGCGCGAAACCGGACTGTCATTGAATAAACGCTAGGCTCTCCACCCCCCCAGGGTTGGTGGGGGCTGAGCCGGAGGCGGAGCCCGGTTGAGGGGGGTTGGGGGGCTGCTAGCGGTCTTACTGGCATCCATGGACCCCGAGCGAAGTGGGTTAATGAGCAAACCTGCAAAGTAGAAACCTCCACCCGAGCATTTTCCAAAGGAACGCAGGGTAGGTTTGAAATATAAATAATTAATACATTTATAATGTAGGTCGAGAAATGAGCTTCCCCTCCTTGAATGACCAGCAGCTGCCACTGTAGTAAAATCACACTTTAAAAGATGCCTTCAAAGACACCAAGTAAATTAAGTTGAGTTCATATTTGAATAACGTATTTAAGGAAATCAATTGGTTATCGCCGTTTACGTGCTATTTTTGACAGCCCCAGCAATCATGTGTGCTCTGCAGTGTCCTCCTGCCATGGGCTCACCTTGTTTATCGTAATGATGTTGTTTGCAGTGACAGCCAGCAGGCCCACATCGGATGGCCTGAAACAGAACATTACAAGTTAACACTCAATACAACACCCCTCCTCATAAAAATTGAAAAAGGAACTCTTACTTGAGCTTGATGACCTGATTGTAGAGCTGAAGCGCCTCGTCTGTCCGTCCTTGTAACTGCATCACGTATGCCATCTGAGCATGGATGACGGCCAGCTCTGACTCAATGTCCTCCTCTGTCATGTCCTGCAAACAAAACAACACATTACATGAGAAGGGGTGAACAATATATCTTTCATGGAAATCGGATTTTGGTGAAATTGATAAATTAAACTTTTTATCAACCCCTTAAACTTAAAACTTTATACCCATAGTTCCTCGAAACCTCTTGGCTCTAATAAATGCAATGCCTCAACTGATCCAATTATAGGGTGCGTCATCCACTTTAATAAAATAAGCACCACATCACCAGTAGACATGTGGGGAAGGAAAATTGAAAATAACTGCATTAAAATAGTGTATTCAGCAGTAACTCTTTAAATTTAGTACTTAATTTTTTAGCATAATTAACACATAGGCAAGCCACCCTTTGTTAAGACAGCAGACGTCCTCAGACTTGAAGATTTATTCTGACGTGAAGATATAAACAGGAGTGCAATTCCTACACCGCATATATAGGCTTTCATCTAATGTTGATTCTATGTAGGCTAAAAATCACAATATTTCTGATTTTGAATCAGCGTCACTTTGTTGTGGCAAACAGCGCTCTTATTTTAAAAGCAGGAAGTGTGTTGTGCGTTAAGGTGGGGTGGGTGCAAGAGTGAACGTGCCTCCTGTCATTGTAAAGCACTCGCTTATACTAAAAAGGTAAAACCCAAAACGGTGTAGACACTCATCCAAGCCTGAGACACACACACAGACACACGAGAATGCTCTGCTAAACTAAGCTAACCCCGCTAGCTTTCATTTACACTGCCAGAGAGGAGTTTCCGAGCTTTTCCGCTGCTGCTTAGACATGCTCACTTAGGGAAGGGTTAGGTTAGTGTTTGAGATGAGATTTCGCCTTGATTGAGAGGTCAGCCGGGGAAATACAGGGTGACACAAAAAAAAAAAACGGGATCTTTAACAATCCAATAAAACCAAGTGTGATGGAAGAAAAATATTTGATTCATAGTAATTAAAACATGCCTTGAAGAAACAATGATGGAATTTCATTTTTTTTATTTTATTTTTTATTACTCCCTCTAAAAACTTTGGAACTCCCTCTGTGCTGCTGCCCAACTATCACCGTTTTATTGACTTAGTGTATTTACTGTGCAATTGACTATTTGATTATTGTGACAGGCCGACATTTATGTATGTCAGCCTCACAAACGCGTCTCTATAGTTAGTTCAGCCTCAGAACGCCACTTCTTGTTCACAAGACGGCAGCAAGACGCATTCACGACGAGCATTACAACGTCTTCATTAGGCATGTGTCTGTGGTCGAAATAAACCCAACTAAGAAGAACATAAAAGAATATTAAACGTACAACATTGAAGTATGCTTGGAAGAAACACACTCACACCTTAAATAAAGTGGCGTCTTTGAACGCAACTCCATATTGTTCATAATGACAGTTAGTGTAATTAAAAAGCTCTGCTATTATTAAAAGAAACTAGTGTAAGATAGATTTTCACGTGTGCGCTGGTAATAAATACAAACATACACTGTATTTGTGTCCCATGTTGTGACATCAATTACTGTAATAAAGTCCAAAATGATGAGCATTATCCATGTGTGCACACAAAACCTGGAGGACAGGGAATGTGAACGCACACAATTAATTTTCAAGGAGTGAAACTTACAGCATCGTCCGCCAGAGAAATTCTGCAAAGCTCTGAAAACAAACAGCAATGAATGTTAAATCATTTTGCAACCAAACAATGAAACTGGGCTGAGAATGGGAATCAGACCTTCAGCTTTTTGCAGCTTATTGAAGGCTTCTGTCAGTTGAGCCTGGCCTATCAGAGTGCAGGCGGCGTTGTAGCACAGCTCGTACGTCGAATCAGAAAGGCGAAGCTCTTCCTAGAAAGGTAAAATAAAAATCCTAAAATTAAACAAAACTCGCACTAAAGTATTTGGTTAATTTCTAGTGAGTGACTTACCAATGGTGTCTTCTCCCACTGACTCACGGCGGCCCTGACAGCAGTCAGGTTGGTCTTCCTCTCCTCTTCGTACTCATCCTGGGAGTTTCTGATGAGATCCTTGTAGACAGACTTGCATTCGTCGTACCGCTCCAGTCTGTACAACTACGCAATTAGCAGACGTCTTTTAACGGTATGTTATGTAATCGGTAAAATGGTGATGAGAAAACAGGGTGGTGGTTTATGCCTCACCACTTGGCCGTAGAGTTCCTTCAGCTTGTCCGTCTGCTCAGGGGCATTTTCGATGGTCTTCAGAGAGCTTTCCACTCGGTTGAGGCGATACTCGCAGTATGCTTTCTCAAACACCAGCTCACTGAGCAACAGTAAAGGTAAATACTTGATCAACTCCGCCTTTCTTGATAAGGACTCATGACCTTTTCTTCCCACTAAGCAAGCGCACTTACCTTCCGAGGACCTTTGAATGAGTGTTCATGAGATTTAAAGCCTCCTTGAAACTGCCGTTCTGGACAAGGCAAACGGTCTTACAGTGAAGGGCCGTCACGTCGTCTCGGTTTTCTTGCAAAACTGTGGCAGGGGGAGGAGAAAGCAGACACCACAAATGCAAAAACAATCAAACGCATGCCCTGCAGGGCAAGTCAGCTGTCACGACAGAGACACGTCACAAATGACAGACAGCCGGTGCAACCTAACTTGACAAGCTCACGCGGTACACGCGAAGCCAATTGTTGTACCACCACCACCATGCGGAATGTGTATCACCGCGGCTTTGTGTAATAAGAGGGAGAATACACGTGAGCGCAAACGTTACGCTGACATACGGCCCTTAGCCACATGCTAACAGCTGCTCGGGTAGCCACGAGTAAAGCACCATCTCAACGCACCCACAGCGACACGCCTAAGACACGGACACCTACTTTTACTAAGCACTTTCAGGGCTTTTGTGTAGTCTCCGTTCTGCCCGCAACGGTTCACTTCGGTCCACAGCGACGCCGTGGAGAAGCCCCCGCTCGCCATCTTTGCTGAGTGGACTACTACGAGCTGAGAGGCGGAAGTAGATTGGAAATATTTCCGGGTCAACATGAGGGGCCCTGTGGGAAACTGGGAAATTTCAAACTGCCGCGGCTTGTCATTTACTAACATCGCTGTTAGAAGCAATCGTGCGATATTATCAATTAAAAGACAACAGATATTGATCTCATTTTGACAATGCTAAATAGGCTGTGCTATGTAAATGTACAAATGTAAAGATTTGAAGATCGCGATTATGGTAAAAATAAAACCTCAAAAGCAAAAGGGGGTTCTTAATTGCGTACGCAAACCACACTTAAGCGTAATCGACTGATATTATTTGTAGCGCCGTCTGGTGAAATGTTAATTTCCGACTTTTGGGCGAGCCAGTGAAAGCATCTCCCGAACCACTACTTGTGTGCGTTTCAGTCGCAGTCCTCCGTCGAGGAAGTGGGGAGCGGTTATCTGGCCGGCTGCTGTGTCCACCCTTTGTCCCGGGGAAATGGCTGGGATTAAAGGTGCGCCAAATGGATGCTTATTTAACGAGACGTCGAATGAAATACCCAAAGTCAACCATGGCATCTTGTTAACGCGCTGAAGCTTGTGGGCGCCTTTGCCACTGTTAGCTAGCTAACCGTATAGCGTGGAAAGATGTTAGCCGCAGGGCCATAGTCGTTAGCATTAGCTTCAAATATTCTCCTTACCAGCTCCTTTTTTGGTTGTCAATTAGTGAACCGACTAGTACGGTCGAGGCCACAAGAGTGTGACTTGAAAGTCTAATATAGCCTTTTGGTAATAGTGTTTATCGCTGGTAGGCTAACGCTAGCCAAAGCTTAGCTTGAGTGATTACATGCTAACTAGGGTGCTGCTTGTGTGTGAAGTAGCGCTATGACGGCTACCTACGTCAAAGGGGGTCGTAGGGCAGGTGTCGTATTGTCAAGGGTTTAATCGGCTGGTCGATCACATGGTAGCCCCAAAGGGCGAGGCCTTACGGTTTCTGTTTCGTTATTGTAGCTGAACTAGCTTGGACACAAAATTAGGTGCATCCTTTCTTGCAGCTTAATAAGGTTACTAAGTTACCATCCTTCAATCCATCCCCCGTCTATGATGTCATTAGGGTCACAGGTAAGCTGGAGCCAATCCCAGCAGACTTTTTGTGGGGTTACACCCTGGACTGGCTGCAGGTCAATCATGTACACGTAGAGAAAACCAAGCAGTCACACGTCACTTTTATTTAGAGTCTCCAGTTAACCTAACATGCATATTTTTGTGAGTACCCAGAGAAACGCCAGGCAGGCACGGGGGAGAACATGCTTGACAATCAGAAAAGGCAGACGTACTAACTGTGCCGCTAAACTCTTAATATAACAGCTCAATCATTGTAAAGGCTGATTTGACATGCTGCAGCTAATGTCTGTCTGTCGTAGCGCTCATCACACTGTCCTTTGGAGGGGCCATTGGCCTCATGTTCCTCATGCTGGGATGCGCCCTGCCTGTGTATGAGTGAGTACTGACACATAAAGTTTGTTATCATAGGAAACAATACAAGTATAAGTAGTTTGTTCCAGGGTCATATAAACTCTACAGGCGAAACAAAAATAATTCTGGCAGCATTCATCTGCTCAATATGACAGTGAATGTTCTAAGATCCTGTTTCAATGCAGATAGATATTCTCATTTCTTTGCAAATTACAATTATATACAAAAATAAATGAATGACACTGCCTATTTTTCCCAATTCAGTGAAAGTAGTCAATTCCTTGAAACTTAAGTTCAGTTCGGTGAAAATGCTAGATATTGTGAAAGGTAGCGTTCCTCCTCCCTGTGTGGTTACCAGACCGCCTATCAGCATCCAACACTCAGCTACTTTCCCCCTGTGTGCAGCAAATACTGGCCGCTGTTCCTCCTGTTCTTCTACATCCTCTCGCCCATCCCGTACTGCATCTCGAGGCGGGTGGTCGACGACACTGACTCGGCTAGCAATGCCTGCAAGGAGTTGGCGATCTTCCTCACAACCGGCATCGTTATCTCAGCCTTCGGTCTGCCTATAGTCTTCGCCAGAGCCGAAGTGGTAAGTCCAGCGGTCTTAAATTGTATAAGTGTGTCACTGTGGTTTTTAAGCTGGAGTTCTGTCGGAGCAGATCGCCTGGGGGGCGTGTGCACTCGTGCTGACGGGCAACCTCGTCATCTTCGGGACCATCATGGGCTTTTTCCTGGTCTTCGGGTCCAATGATGACTTCAGCTGGCAGCAGTGGTAAAACAGCAGAGGGGAGGAAGGGAAAAGGGTTGGTTGAGTTTTTAATGTTAGTTTTTATTGTTAGCGTTATTGTTATAATTTGGTTCTTGTTTATGATGGCCGCCCATCTGTAGACACACTCCAGACTCGTGCAATATTTACTTGTCTTTTGACCACCTGCTTTCAAGTTGAACTGGCACAAGGTGGGTGCAACATGCTGACTTCTTCATTTCCTGGGACTTTCCGACTCGAGTGTCTTTAAATCCGAATGTGCATCCGCTGCTGCCATATTGTGTGTGAGTGAGTAGGGGTGTCATGAGACAGTTCACGAGATGAGACGATATGCAAGATGGGGTCTACATGAACGAGGCGAGGCCAGATTCAAACATTCTATTTAAGTAAAATGAAAAAATACAAATACGACGACAATATATTGCAATCTACTAATTTCATTTCTACTACAACGCAATCCGTGTGTTTGCTAGCGGCCCCGGCTCTACCCACCGAGACAAAGAGACTGTATGACTGACAAAAGGGCTCAGTCCATTAATGCTGTTGTTCTGTGGAAGTAATGCGCCAAGGTTTTGAAAGCAATGCACAGAGTGAACTCTCTTCCTGCCTGTTTGGAGGTGGGGGACAAGAGAAACAGGCATGCATGCACATGGCAACGTTTTCAAGGTGGCAAAGTTATCCAGTTAATTTATTGTGTGATTCATCTATTTATTGTCAGCCCAGGCCAAGTGTCCACATTTATTTTTCAACGAGAAACCTTGTAATGTTTTCATCTTGCAAAATTGACTTGTAACAAGATCTTGTGACACCCCTATTAGCGAGCAAATTTGCCATCAATTATGCCTGTGAATATACTGGAAGAAATTAATATCTGAGCTTCTGGAGAAATGTCAGGGCTGTCTTTCATGCTTTTTGTGCACTCCGGTCAACTAGGTGGCAGTAAAGTACCTCTATGCTAACACATAATTGGCCAATAAGAGGAATTAGAGATGTGTATGTGTTTATTAAGGGTGGGAATCCTGAGTAACGTACACTGATATCATTGTGATATTTTGCCAATATTAACGGTAATATCATGATACAGCAAGTATAAGATAATTGATATTTATGGAAAAAAAAGTTGCACACTTGGCATACAAAGAAGGTAATTTAGTAATTTAAAACCGCAAAAAAAATGTTCTCATTCCCAAAATAGGTCAGATGAAAGGATATGTAAGTTGCGTAAGGATGAACTTATTCATTATTGTGTTTTATAAGACTGCAATGCATGTGTGTTTAATATTGGAAAATGTTTCTCTATGATTTCCTCATCTTCTTACAGACTGTAAAATAAAAGTACAATTCCTCCAAGATCACAATTTTATCAAAGCATTCCATTGGTATTTTATTTGCATTGAATTACTAAATTCAGCTCGATGCCCCAAACGTGCTGAAATATTACCACAACATTGATTGCACATTAAAAAAGGACATAGAGAACATGAATTTACATTAATCATAAAACCCTTTGCCTAGAAAATGTGTTCTTTGTAAATGATCAGTAAATAACTTCTGCTTCTCAGCAGTACTGCAAGATAGCACCTCACTCATCTCCGTATGTTTTTTGTTTGTATTCTTCCTCGGTGAAGGCATTGATTGTACTAAAAAGCACTGGAATGAAGACATGCTCTGTGACATGATTTTTTGTGTAACACAATACACTCTGGTGGCAAATCTTCACAAACTAAAAACCTCCAGTCCAACATGTCTAATGTGGGAATATTCCTTGTGTAGCTGTCAGGTGGGCCTCTGTATGTGTTGCTGTTTTGGCAGTTTCCTCCCACACCTGCACTCATGTTGTAATTATTTATTATTTGATGGATCACACCTCGTGGTTATGTTCCATACTATTTTTTCAGCATGGTGGAGTTTTTTTTTTTCCAAATTAAAATAAACGCATTTTTGGAACATCATGCTCAGTTATTGATTGAAATTGAAACACACAGCTGCGGGGTGTCATCACACGTACCAATTATGCCTGGCGTTTTTCATGCGATGTGAGTTTTAGTTTTGTGGTGGCCTTTCAAAGACAAAAAGGATATTAAAGTGACACCAACATGCCGGAGAGGAAATTTGATCTCGGGGGAGTGTCATGGTGTGACCTTTTTCATCATCCCTCGTCCTTAACGTATGCAGCCAAAAAGCATCCTCATTTGTCTCACAGCGGGACCGCTCAAAGTGCCCTCAAGTCACTCTACTCATACTCTTAAGGCTGCACAGCCTCCACAGTACAACACCAGCAAACATGTAGGACACTATACAACCTACTAGCAGCGGAATGGAACAATGCGGGACATAAAACTGCTCAGCTTTTGAGTAAATAACTTTTTTAAAATAATTTTTAAAAATGCAGCTATAAGTAATTCTTTATTATGATGTGCATAATAAAGACGTGCCATTTAATTCATGCAATTGGCCCTCCAGCAAGTAATTACTGACTGCAACCTTGTGCAAAAGACATACCATGATCAGAACAGCTAAAAATAAGACTGGAAATCATCCACAAAGTCAAGAGAAATTGCCGAATAGAAGCGATGCGACATGCAAGCATGAATGCTTCAGTGCAAATGCAGAGGGAGGAGAAATGGTGTGACAATCTAGCAATGTTTGAATGTGAGCACACCCTACTTTAATGTTTATATAAGTTTTGGGTTTGGAAGATAATGTGTATAAAAGTCATTCCACTATTCTAGTTCACTGTCCTCCAGCGAGAAAAGTGCCAGATAAAAAAGAGAGCAGGCCAGGAAGTGTGGATGACAGGATGAGTTCCAGCTCTGCAGTTTGTCGCCTGAGTAAAAATACACACACAGGGACAGCCACATTGAAATAAAGTCAACTAAAGGAGACAGGAGAGCACAAGCGTCATCCGTACGTCATTTTGGAAACAGAACATCTAACGCAGCACCATTCCATCCCCCCCATTTATACTGTATGTAACATGTTCTTACTCAGGACGACCTCTAGAATGTTCATCAGTAAATTACATTGGAAAAAATATTTTTTTGGGGGTGGGGGGGCTCTTTTTTTTTTCAACATCATTTGGTGGAATTCCAAAAATACACTGTTGCCTCCTGACACTTCACCAGCAGATGTCCTCCTAAGAATACAGTATCAGAGACAAAAAAAATCAACAGTAGCAACATTTTTGCTGTTTTTTTTAGAATACTGTGCCGCAGTCACTCCAGCATATTTGTCTTCTTTTTTTTTTATTCTGCATGAATTTATCAATGTATTTTAATAGTAACTTAAATAGCTGTGTTTTTCTATGAATCCAGCAGAGGGCGCTGTTTCACATGTGACTCAACTGACGTTTGCCAGCAAGATGCTGCTTTGATACGACGTGATGTTGTATAACTGTACGTTTTATAAAGACGATACTTTATGCCTTTAACAGTTTGTGGAAAACTGATTTTCTAACATGTTTTATAACTGAGAGGAACAATGCGGTGTTTGTAATAAATAATTGGCCATTTGGGGCGCTTTTTGTGATTGTATATTTTACACCATCTGTATAGCATCTACTGCAATCGCAATTCATATAACAGACGAACAACATACTTTTCAAAGTCCAGTTGTATTTGGTATTTAAATTCATCTTAAATCGTCATCTTTAGTGAAACAGCAAAATAGTTAAACTATAACATCAACATTCCCCCTGGAATGAAAACATGCTAACAGTTAGCATGTCCTGAAGGCGAACATTGTGTTCAGGGTGTGAAAAATAATTTACTCACAACGTCCTCTTGAAGTTTCCCCGTGGTTTGAATTGCCGGATTGTTAAAGTGACCGACACACGACTACAAGCTCCCCATCACGCAAGACCCAAGACCTTCTTCCTGTTTACGACCTGGCGCCCACCGCTCACCAATTGGAGAAGAGAGGGATGTCACGTGGCTTGCGGTGACGCATTGTGTGACACTGGGAATTTCGGACTTCGGGCTTGATACGCAAAATGTACACCTCCTGATTTAAAAGACAAAAACTGCAAAAGAAATGACTGTTCATTAGGGATTTATTTTTGGAGGCAAATCAATGAATAAAGTATGTACTTTATATGTACTTTATACAGTATATGAGGAGCACATCTCTACAGTTTCATAATGTAAACAATCTCTGAAGAGAAATGTATTCAGTTTAAAAGGAAGCCACAGTCTTCTTTTTTTTAAACTATTTACATGAATTAAAATATAATTTATAACATCAGATACTTCCGCTTCTATGAAACTAGATTTGAACAATTCAAAAATACTGAAATGCCTTTTTTGTCTCCATTCTCCAGACATGAAATCACACAAAACCAAAGAAAGAAAACACCTTAAAAGACATCCAAACTAAGTGGCGCATAAATAAAAAATAAAGCCAACAAATGTAAAAATATAAAATCTCACTACAAGTATTTTTCTCGTTTGCTATAACAAAAACTATGTTAAGAAAAAGAATCACGTGAGTTGATAGTCATTAGATGTAAAAACACAACGTTTGCCCTTTTAAGTGTTTTGTTCCGCCCGCTCACATTGATTTTTATTCGTCTAACAAGTGCTCATTTGACATCTTCAAAGTTCTTTTTGTGTGTGTGTGTTCAAATGTTGAACTGTGACAAAGTGACATTTTTTTAACAATGAGAAAAATAGTACAAAAACGTAAATCAAAGCTTTAGCGGGCTGTGGCAGCACAAAACAAGGAAGCCGCCATCTTTATTTGATTTTTGGTCAGGTTTTTCTGGTTGTCTTGCCTTTTCCCACTTTTCCCAAATGAAGAGTGGAAAGTATTGCATTCTGGCGAGGGGTCTTTTCCCTTTGGAAGCTGTGATTAGTATTATTCTATATATTACTATTATTATTAATATTTGGATTCATTGCCTTGGGGGCTTGCCAGTAGCTCGCCCAAGTGGACAGTGTTATTATTACACTGAAATATGTGACACTGAGGAAAATGGTCAACATCAAAGTTTTCTATAAGAAAGTATATAATCATCTAGATATCTACACAAACACACAAATATATATATATATTCATATATATATGTATATACCTTTTATAATATGGCTATTGAAAAAAGTTAGAATTGCTATGTGGAATGAACCACGTTGGATTGGAGGGCTGTTGAAGAGTGCAAGCTAAAGTGGCAGCAGTGTCGTCCCTCCTATTGATTTTAAGGCTTGCCGTGATGACACAATGCCAGGTTTGATGCTGCCATCTTAGCGGGGACGCTGCAGAACTCCCAGCACACATTCACAATACCATGGGATGGAACGGGTACATTTTACAGGGGTAGCCCAACGTTTTTCTTGTTACGTTACGCCTTTCTGCCTGTTTTTTTTTTAACACTGATGTCCAAAAAAACAGCCATTTTGTTGGAAAATGACATGTCCAGATTAATACCATCTACTGGGTAAGAGTAAATGAAGATTATTCATGTGTTTTAGCAGTGGAAGGGCTTAGTGTTAGCTTTCACACAGTGCCACATTTGTGTCATTACATTACTGAATTATGACATTTCCCATGGATGTGAAATATCTATAATTTACGTGGCTGTATAGCATGTGTATGTTGATGTAAGAGTTACCATAGCAACACAGCTGCACCCTGTAGGGGGGAGCTGCATGTTTTTAAAGGGTTAAGGACCAAAAAAATAAAGCTGCATTCTGACTGATGGCCAGGGGTGGTGCTATAACACACAGAGGAAATTACTTCCCGGTTTTGGACACGCCCCCTCTTTCAGCTAGCTGGGATTTCTTCAGCGTCAAGGCCAAAGGCGCCACAACTCGCTTCGCCTCCCGCAATCCTTTGCTCTAGCGCCACGGCGACACCGACGCGCGGCGATACATTGGATATGTCGACGCCGCCGTGTCGCTACGTTGTTTGTACACGAGTTCGCTGCACCACATTCTTCCTCTGTTTGCGCGTACAGCAGTGCGCCTTTCAGTATTACGGACCACAGGGGTGTCCAAGGGCAATTTGATATACTTTGAGCATTAAAAATGCTACAACCGATCCAATCTTGTCAATATACGCTCGGTAACCATCAATAAGGGCCAATACAAAATGGGCACTTTGGACACCCCAGACATATTGCATCTCAAATTGCCTCTTAAAAACAACAACTGAAAAACAGATTCCCCCGAGAGAGCAAAGAAACAGAACCTTATAGCGTGATCGTCCGAAGCAGGGTTTCCCAAACTGCAATGTTTATTAAGTGGAAAGTGCTGCGTCAGCTCTTTTTGGTGATAAGGGAAAATCAGTCGTTTGCAATTCCGGTAGGACGTATTTGAGTGCGCTTGGTTCTTGGGTCTGATCCACGTTTCACTCTTGGTTGAGTTCGGGAACCCGTGCGCTAAAGGGATGGACTAACAGTGTCGGACTCTGCGTGAAGTCGTTTTTTTCCGCGTTCTCTCGGCCTCCACCCCGTACGAAACAAAAGACACGAAACAGCTTACACGGAGGCATAGTGCTATGTACACGTTATATATTTGTTTGGAATATGTAAACCAGCGTTTAGTAGTATACATACTAAACGCAAACAGGCATTCGGTATGTTTCGCTCGTCTGTCAGTATGTATAGCACTAAATTGCTTTTTGGGCTTTCTTTCCTACGCATTTCGGAAACACTGACTAAGGCGCGTTTGTACTTAGTGTGCGTTCCTAATACTGTAAAGTCAAAGGAGAGTGATGTAAACATTCAATGTGTGTGTGTGTGTTGATTGGATAGACAAATGGGCGGGGCCTCCAACACGCACAGGTCCTATTGGGCGAGGAAATGAGGCGGGGTTGGAACGACCCCTCCTGGTTTAGTGTCCGACAAGAAAACGAAGACGCCAAGACAGACACGAGGACGCCAACACTGAGGACATGCTTAAGGAGGAGGACAGAGACATGCACCCTCCCCTATTGGGTATGGGGCGGGGCCCACCACCACGAGGACGACGGCGAGAGCATCGGCGCATGGATGTGAGGTAGAGATGCTCAGCTGACACCTCCCTACTCTTTACTCACTAAGGCCCGCCCCCCACCTCGCTCTTTTGTCTGGATATCGGATGTCCTCCAACCCCACCTTGTTGTCACGGCGCCCCCGACTGGCCGCGTGTGAAAGCTCGGCGGTCTTTGGGAAAGCCAAAGATGGGGAAAGACGCTGCTTACATTCAGAATGACAAGTACATTCCAACTGGACCCAAAGGAGTCACATTTGTGTGTGTGTGTGGTGGTGGGGGAGGGCTCTCTCGTATAGCCGTCACCGCTTTTCCCCATCAGAACACCGCCGGTTGGAGTCCAAATGTAAACAGTAACTGTTGCATGGGCAGAGTGTGGGCAGGCCAGGCCAGCGTCCGTGGGACGCGTGGTCACATGACCACAGCGGGAGCGCAACCCCACCCCACCCCGGAAGTGGGAATGAATCACGTCAATATTAATTTCTTCGGGATCAAATGAGTTTCACCTACAAATGGAACCTAACTTGGGTCAATCTTATTTTTACTATAGAGTTGATTAGTAGGCACTTTGCCACTTAAGTACTTTAACACCAAAACACTTAAGCAATCAAGCACTTCCTACTCTAATTGTTTATCACAAGATTTTAACATGAAAATGATCCACTGCCAATAATCTTGCTTTTTTATCATGAAAATATTGATCAGTATCACTCTCCCTGTCTTTCTTTAATAAAAGCATCTAGAAATTCACACTTGGGCATACTGTATTTATTTCGTTTAAATTGTAAATAATTGTATATTGTAAATAATTACTTGTTTTTAATGGTAACTATCCGTAGAGGGAAAAATGAGCTGCGGCTACGAATCCAGTCAAAGTTTTTCCAGCCTGAAAATGCTTGACAAGATGTGATGTTGGGTAACTGCATGTTTTTTTTTTTTTTTACTGTAGGCCTCTCATTGTGTAAAACTGTATTTAAAAACTGTTTTAGGCTTGTTATCAGATTTAGAGTATCAGAAATAGGCGTTTTAAGGCTTTTTTCCGGGTTCATTATTTGTGGCCAGCTGTTGTATTTCTAACATTGCAAACAAGTTGCGCTTACATGTGTTAAAAATCACAAACTGCGTGAAAAATTGTGATAAATATGAGGCTCAAACATGGAGGATTCCCTTTAAATACCTCACATTCCGAATCATCAGGGGGCATCCCATCACCAGGAAGTTGGGCATCCAATCATATTTCAAGGGAGAGAAAGAAACTTATATTGTTTTAGCGTGGCCTAACTCTTCTCCTATGAATACTTCAATGTTGGCTGGTTGCATTTTAGCTGGCAATGCTTAGCTTTCTGCTAGATTTGGAGGTGAAACGTTCCCACATTCGAGTCGAGGCCTTTCTGTTGCAAGCAGCAGCCAGTGGGGGGAGCCTCAGTAATAACAGGGTACGAGATTAGCCTCAGTGGGGCGTGTTAAAGAGGAGGCAAGCGGAACGCTCTCTACAGTGCATAGATCAAATCAAGGAAGCACAATTACAAGAAAAAAATACATTTTTCTTCTTCATTTTAGAATTGTAAACTTTATCAACGGATTACACTGAACGTTTATATTCTTTGTCCGGAACACACACACACACGACGATTCCTAAAATTGAAACATCCAACAAAGCGGGTATTTAAAAAAAAAAGTGTGTCGTTATCGCTATTTTGTGTTGTTTTTTTTTTAAATGCGGCTACACAACCACTCACGTTTACAGCGATTGCAGTTTCGTCTCCCCCGCAAGAACGCGACCCGGAAAAAGGGAAGTTATTATTTTTTCCGCAATTTTCTTTTCACCAAACAAAGAGAACAGAGAACACACAAAGAACGCACGCACGCGCAGAGAAACACACCACGAGGACCGACGGACGTGACATTAGCAAGGATTTGCTACAGAGGTCTCTCAGGCCCGCCCACCCGCGGCCGGGCGCGGATGTCACCACCAACACAGACAGGAAGCAGCTTTGTGGCGTTAAAATTCGAAAGTTCAATTCCCGCCGTTGTCTCTCCTCCACGGTGAGCAGAATCCTCTGGCCGTTTAAAAAAGAAAAATCAAGGTTCTTCTCGTTGCGTTATTCCAATGGTAAAAATGTAAACATCTTTGCGAGGTCGCCTTGCGCGGAGGTACCAGGAGGCGTGTCTTGAGGGCGGAGCCTGTTTACTGCAGCGTTACTAAGGCTGGACTGTCAGCGGTGAAGAGACTTCTGGGCCTCCTTCAGCAGAGTGTCAAAGTCCAGTGCGTCGTACTTGCTCTTGATGGGACCCGGACCCGCCTCGTCTGGAAGCGGACAGGTGGGAGTGGCCTAACGTTAGTCTTGCGTACAGAAAGACCAAATAAGCAGAACTGAACAAGCAGAACAACTTCTATCCACAGACTGCAAATTGTGACACAAAAAAGGAAAACGCTCCATGCTTGAATCATTTCGCCAAATTTTGCTTCTTTTTAGTAATCCCGCGGCACTTCGCTTTTAAATTTGGCAACCTCCCTCTCTTGCGGTTTTTAAAAAATACATGAATAAATAAGTAATGCTTTGTTTAATTAAGCATATAATGAAGCATTTTCAAGCATACAAATGGCTAAATGAACTAAACTACACATACAGTATAAGACATGCAAAGAGCTTGGGATATGTAAGATTGTAACATTGATCACTAGGTGTCAGTAATGATCCACTGATGAGAAAATAGCCACCGCAGGAAGTGCTGTATAGAAACCAGAAGTAAAAAGGAACAAATGGGACTCTCCCAATTATATTATGTGCTTATTTTCTGTTATTATGTCTACTGGAATCCTATCTATTTACTTATCGTGGTTGGGTCGTGAAACGATAAACCGAGCTAAATGAGGGATTGCTGTGAATAAGATTTTGTACAAGAGTCGAGGCTACCAAGGTCGATGTAGCGCTTCCTTGTCAGTCTCCGCAGGCTCCCAGGCGTGTTCTGGAAAACATTCTCACGTTCCCTCCGGTGTCTCTGAATCCCGGATTGACGGATCTTTATGACCCCACAGCGCTCCCTGCAGTCACACGATGGAATTGACACATGTCAGAAGAATTAGGGCAGACGTGGCAAAGTGGAAAAGTTAGGAGCTGGCTGAGGCGGCTTACTCGTTGCAGATGATGACTTTGCAGTCCTCCGCTTTGCCAAAGACCTGAAAGCGCTTCCTCAACATGTTCTGGGTCATGCTGCTGGGCAGGTTGTGGATGTAAAACACCTGACAGTTCTCCTGGCAACAAGGAAACCATGGCAACAGTCAGGACAAAAGGACACTATGGAGCGCAGATGGACGTGGGAGGCTGAAGGAGTGTCGAGGTGAGCTTGAGACGGCGTCTCAACATACGCAACACAACGACAGCGTAGCAAGCGAGGAGCTCGAGAACACTCTGTACCTCGTCAGATTTGGCGCCGCTCCGCTGCTCGTCGTCGGGGCAGATCTCTGAGTTTTCACTGAGGGGAGAGAAGACGAGAAGGGAGGGGGAAGGACGGGAGAAAAAGGAAAAAAAAGGTGAAAACCGCAGCGTGAGGCAGTAGAGAACAGGTGAGCTACAGCAGCTGGAGGCTCTTCTGCTTGGCTCTGCTCTTCACCCTCACATCACTAAAAGCTTCTTTCATCATTTTATCATCAGCTACCACGCAGCCCATAAAGAATAGAAAAGAACACAGTCTAGTTGTTCTACCAAGTTGGAATAAACAGTTTGATGCTGGAACAGATCATTGCAATGATGAGATACTGATCTGTGGTGATGAGGTCACGATGGGATGTTTACCTGGAGTCGGCCTTGCTGGCGGGGGAGTCGGGACACAAATGGAGAGTCGGTGAGGGAGAACGGGATCCAGACGAGCGCTCCGCCTCCTCCTCTGAGGTCGGCGGCGTGGCGTCCGATGACTTGTGGTCGGGTGGAGGCGGGGGCAATGACGTCACCGCGACCTGAGGCTCCATGTCGTCTGACATTTCGCCACTCTCCTTCCCAATTGCCTCCGCCGGTACCGGCTCGCCTGCTTTGGGTTCCCCGTGAACCTGTAGCATGGCGCCCAGCATGGCGATGCTTCGCTTGCGGCTCTCCCCGAGGCTCAGAGCACAGTAGTCATGGTCGCCAAAGTTGCGACAAGCGTCGCTGTCGCCGGCCTGGCCCATGCGGCGCAGCTGGGCGTACAACTCCGTCTGCTCCGGAAGCTTCCGCTGGTGAGTGCGACTTAACCAGGAGCTTTTGACGCCGCCATTGGTGCTCGGAGCGGGGTGGATGGACTCGCCGCCGTCGCCATTGCCTCCTTTTGCTGCCTCTGCTGGCTTGAAAAGTTCATCCTCTACCGGTTTGTGGGGCGGCGTGGTGGGCGGGGTCAAACCTACACATGATGCAGGAGAGAACTCATAAGGAGGGAAACGTCTGGACTGTTGAGTTGACTGTTGGGAGCAGCCATGAGCATTTACCTGCAGTTCCGCAGAGGTCCACACTCAGCGTCTGCTCAAAGCTCTTACAGTTGAACTCTCTTCGGAAATGAAAAAGACAAAAGCAGTCGTGTCAGATGACTGTGCCATGTTGGATTGTTTTGAAAGTCACCCAGTATGCACTAACATATTCCAAAAACCACTTTTGGCTCATGTGTTAGTCCCTGTGTGTGCTGCTGGTGTCTCTCAGCCCGATTCAGTTCTTATTACCGCCACCACATGCAGTCACCATCCTCTTCTCTGTGCTATTTTTGGAGCGCTCAGGTCCGTCGCACCGGTTGGGAGCGGTGCCGAGCGGATTGGCTTGAGGCGGAACATTACTTAGCCTCCCTAGCCAACGCGGGAATAGACAAATACATAAATAAATAAGAAAACGGCGGGCACTTATTAAGGCAGCTTAATGTGAAGGATGGAGCCATGCCAGGCGCTTGTAGAGGAAAACCACTTTTTGGCTTTGTGACCGGACCGAACTGGACACGTTCCAGGAAGGGAGGCGGGATGGCTGAGAGGTTAATGTGGAAAAGCGGCGAGGGCGCTCTGTCTGCCGCTGATTACAATCGTAATAGAGCAGCCGGCATCTGATGCATTAAGCAAGAAAATGTAATCTGGTTGGGGTTAGAAATGACAACCTTGCAAACGGATGCAAATCAAAACAACAACCTTGTCATGTTGTATACATGATTATTACACTATATTAAATGACATCCCTGCTTTTAATGCCTTCACCAGCACCTGCTGTAATTAACACTGCACTAGACTAATGGACTTTACCGACCATGACAAGGCCACGGCGGCCATCTTGGTTTATGTAGCATGAAATCTTCAAAGCAGCCAACACGACACTAAGACACTTTAAACACAACCATAATACCCGCATTGTTCAATTAATACTTCTCTGATGATCTCTATAGCTTACATTGAGTCATCTTTCTTTATAATGATATATAAAGATGATCAGCTGCCAAGCTAACGGTGCTAATGCTATTGCTACCGATCTGGATCTCTGACCGGTTTGTTATAATTAGCGCTAATAAAGGCCTAATGTTTACTTTGTATTCATTTAACAATGTGGTTACTGTTTTTTCGTGTTTCGTTGGCTGCTGTTCCGATGTTGTGTGACATGGCGTGGCGTTCCAAAGGTACACTGCTAACGGTGCTAATGCTATTGCTACCGATCTGGATCTCTGACTGGTTTGTTCTAATTAACGCTAATAAAGGCCTAATGTTTACTTTGTATTCATTTAACAATGTGGTTACTGTTTTTTCGTGTTTCGTTGGCTGCTCTTTCGATGTTGTGTGACATGGCGTGGCGTTCCAAAGGTACACTGCTAACGTTGCTAATGCTATTGCTAACGATTGTCGACTGGATGGTAGCAAAGGAGTACCTTAGCTTCAGTGGGGCTTTACCACCACCGGTTACTGGCCAGAGGCCGCAGTAACGTTGCCACTGCACGTATTAATCTAAAAGATACTAATAAAAACCGTGTCAGTGTGATGATAATTAAACAAGTCATGCTTCTGCTCTCACTTTGGTGACAAGCCTTCTGCTTCTGCTGTGTTCCAAGTGACGACAAACGCGGAATACAAATATTAGAGAAAACAAAACCCCGTGCTGCAGGATGCATGGGAAATGTTTGCCAAGAGCGTGACAGCCATGACAAAGAACGTTCGGCATGTAGATTCTCACCCTGTGGACTTGCTGGCGTTCAGAGGCAGACACAGGCAGGCTCGCTTTTCTGTCAACAAAAAAAATTCAAGTCAATATGAGCGTTAAATTAGATCCCCGCTTGGAAGACGAATGATGGACGCGAGTGTGGGCGGCCATCCTCTTCACGCGTGACTCACATCTTCATCAAGAGTCGGTGTGATAACAAGCCATCTTTACGCGACCGGTGCATTAATGTTCCAGACCCGACATATCCTTTTCCGTTACGTTTAAATGGAGGGAGTACAGTAATCCCCCATTGATTGCAGTTCATTGGTTAAGTGAGTTTCCTCAAAACAAAATTAGAAATGTTTATATTTATGATTGCAAATGCACATATTGTCCCAAAAATGTACTTAAATTTGCATGTTTTAACTAATAATGGGCTGTATTCAACAAGCATGGGTTATCAAATGATGTGTGTTCGAAAAACCGTGATAGAGCAGAGCTATAAAATTCGAATCACAATGTGGTGAGGGATGACTGTCCCCACACATTTGCGACCCTGCAAATTTCTGCATTTTGGTCAAATTGGACGTTTTTACGGAAAATCCGCAAAAAAGGTGGTCTACTGTACTGTAAAATCTCCTGCATTTGCCATTGCTGTTGTTGTGTATTTTCCTTAAATTGCTTTCCTCAGCCTTCTGATTGGCTAAAACGACCAAAATGTTAAGGCGCCACCTATTTTGGCGTGCAATTTTTGGATTTCCGAGCATGAAAAGTACTTTAGACAGGAAGTGACACGGGACGTGGTCTCACCGCAGTGGCAGCAGTTTTTGGTCGGCTTCGTCGAGTCGCCTTGAGCTGTCTTCTCCGTCTGCGTCTCCGTCGTGGTCCCTCCTCCAGCCTGTGTCGGCAAGAGCTTGGCCCTTGCCCGTCCGTCCTCCCGCTCCTCCTTCCTGTCGCCCTCCCTCGCCCGCTCAGGCCGCAGCCTCTTGGCGAAGCGGCTGGGAAAGGAGGCCAGACGCCTGGAGCGGCGCACCGAGAAGGAGCTACTCTCCTCCGCTGGGTCCTCGGGGCTTTGGGGTGCCACAGAGTTTCTCCTCTCGGGGGAGGAGGAGTTTTTACAAAGCTCTGGTTTAGTGGGGGCCGAGCTGGATGAGTGGGCAGGGGCTCCACCTCCTCCTGGGTTGTAGGGCGGGCTGTGCAGTCTGTAAGGCTTGCTCACGTCAAAGGAGCTGCTCTGCTGCAGGAGATCACGGAGAAGCGAGTTGGTCTTCACCTCCCGGCGCCTCACAAAGGGAAGTCTCCTGGAAGCGACCCCTGACCCTGTGACGCCACCGGTATTTGCCGAGGAGGCCACCATGACCACCCGGCTGTGAGAGTTTGTGACCGGCGGGCGAGGAATCTCAGGTCGAGCCCGAGGCCTGGTTGGGTCCTTGCGGTCCAGACCCTGTTGCTTGCGTACGGGCATGCAGTACGTGTGCATGTAGGTGATCAACGCCACAACAGAATGGAGTTCTTTCTCAGAGCTGAACTGAGGTTTGGCCGGCTCGGCAGGGGTGGCGACGCCTTCCGCCTCGCTGCCGGAAGACTCCTCCTCTTCCTCGTCGTCATCCTCCTCCGACTCGCTGTCTTCATCTTCCTCGTCCTCCTCCGTGTCGGCCGCTCGTGGCTCCTCGGCGTGTCGGGCGGTGGTGAGGTGGCGATGGAGCTCGGTGCACAGGCGGCTCGCCGGACGCACCGCTCGGGGCTTCCGCTCCTGAGAGAGGTCCATCTGAGGGCGGAGAGACGGCGCTTAGTAGAGTGTGGGTTACTACGAAATCAACAACCATTGCTGTTTAAACCATCATATTTGTATTTTATTGTTTTTATTTTGAATCAATTAAAATATTTACAACTATAATAATACAATAACTGCAGATAGAAGTTTATTTATATGAGTGTACCCATGAAAGATCATTATCATTTTTAATGCACCAATCAACATGAAACCGGATGTCTTTGCTTTATGCAAATTTTTGTTTTTTTAAACAGCTAAACACAAAATGGCCCTTGATTTAAAAAAAAACAAGTAGACATCGGTAAGGTGAACTGTCCATCACTCAAATATCATTCCTTCAAGCAAACTATCTCACAAAATATAAATATAAAATATAATAGTGACTAACATTACAAATAAAGAGACATACACACACTCAAACACTCTTTTACACACACTTTATCACACTTTTCTTGGTGTGGCAACTTCAGCAGCGTGGAAGTATCACACTGTGGGTCTTGCAACATGCAAGTTTTATTTTGGCAAACACAGCAGTTTCAGCACCAACACCAATAAATCTCTAATAAATAAATATACCAACACTCTCAACCCATCACACAGGCCCATCATGACCCAAATTTTATCTAAAAAAATCAGCCCGGAGATGGCTCGTATTTTAAAAAACACGCTTTAGTGGTACGCCAAGGCACCACTGTATAAATGACTATTAAAAATAAAAAATAACTGCAGTGCTCCAGCGGTTTGGGACTCAGCGTTCTCCGTTGGCTTGCAGCGACAGTGAATGCAAATGACTTTGGTTTTGTTGGGGGAGCTCTTAGGCTAGGCTTGCCATTCACGGTGCCCTTTTCTTTGTCAATTTATGCTTGGGTTTGTTCCTGCTTGTGTCTCAGCAATCGCTGCGTTTCTCAAACTACGGTGTGGGCCGAGGGTCATGTGCATGTTAATTGTGCATCCAAAAAAAATAAATATATATATATATATATATATATATATATAGTGGCATTACACGGAATTTCTATTAACTCATTATCATGCTAACTTTGACAATATATTCGATATATACAATAAATATATATATAAAGGAGAGCTTTGTGTTATTAATTATTAGTGTCATTTCAGATGTTTCTCTATAGATTGTGCCTTTTAGTTTTGCTTCAATTATTATTATTATATAATTATTAATATATTGCATTAAGGCCGCATGGTGGCTGAGTGGGTAGCATGTTGGCTTCACAGTCAAGAGATCAGGGTTCGAACGTCCGTCGGGCATCTCTGTGTAGAGTTCTGTGTTCTCCCCGTGCGTGCGCGGGTTTTCTCCGGGTACTCCCGGTTTTCCTCCCACATTCCAAAAACATGCATGTTAGCTTCATTGGCAACTCTAAATTGTCCATTAGTGTGAACGCTTGTATGTCTATCCTGTGATTGACTGGCGACCAGTCCAGGGTGTACCCCGCCTACCCCCCAAAGTCAGCTAGAATAGGCTCCAGCATATTTGCGACCCTAATAAGGATAAGCGGTATAGAGGATGGATGTATGGCATTATATTATTATTATTATCATTATTATTTAGGGACACACGGTGGATGAATGGGTAGGATGTTGGCCTCACAGTCAGGAGGTTCTGGGTCCAAATCTCCGTCGGGCATCTCTGTGTGGAGTTTGCATGTTCTCCCCGTGCGTGCGTTAGTTTTCTCCCACATTCCAAAAAACCCATACATGTTAGGTTAGTTGGCGACTCTAAATTGACCATTAGCGTGTGAATGCAGGTGTGAATTGTTGTTTGTCTGCCCTGCGTTGGCTGGCACCCCGCCTCCCGCCCAAAGTCAGCTGGGATAGGCTCCAGCATGCCCGCGACCCTAATTAAGTGCTATAGAAAATGGATGGATGATTATTTATGTCTACAATGTACTGTGGGGCCACACGGTGGTCGAGTTAGCATGCTAGCAATTTGGAAGACCTGGGTTCGATTCTTCGTGCGTGGGTGTTAGTTCCTGCTTGTGTCCTACTTCCTGCTTCCAAAAAAACATGCATGTTAGGTTAATTAGCGACTCTAAATGGTCCATAGATATGAATGTGAGTGTGAATGATTGTTTGTCTGCCTTACAATTGACTGCTGACCAGTCCAGGGTGTACCCCGCCGCTCTCCCGAAGTTCTTCACTTAGCGACGCTACTGAGGATAAGTGGCATAGAAGATGGATAAATGCATGTACTGTGGGTCAACAAAAATTGTACCGCGGGCCGCATTTAAGAGGTTAAAAAAATAAAACGAGTTGTCTCTTTAAGTTGTCCCCGCCAATCCACTGCAACTGCCCTCTGGAGGTCAACACTGCTACTGCACCCTGACACACATGCAACATGGCAGGTTAGGAGAGTGCATGATAGACAGCCTAGCGGAAAAGGCTCGCGGTGTTTTACAAGACGAACGAGCGGCGCCACAATCAGTGAGCACAAAGCTAGCGGCGGCTACTGCCGGATCACACTTAGCCACGACGCCAAGTTGTTCATCTCTGCAGGCGTCACGCCTGAAGAGGTTCTGGCGTAAAATGAGACGTCTGTCTTTTGAAAGACCTTTGTTGTTCCTGACCACTGAGCGCCCGGATTGAACCGCGCATAAAGGCATCGCTCGCGTGCTCCGCTCGACTGTGCCCTGAATTTAAAGAGCGTGTTTCAGTGCATTCACGATCATTTCTCGATGCCAGGCGAGGCCGTGCCTCTCAGACCGCTATGCAACTGAAATGCAATGACGCTAAAAGTCTCCCCAGACAGCTTCATTTAATAGAACCGCCTCAGGAATAACAGTGCGACAGTCAGTGATTATTGGGAGGGAAGATCTCTGCGGGACCTGACCAGACTTTGTCGAGCTTCTTCTTTGTTGTGCTCGTGTCGATTAGATTTGATTCCTCACCTTCACCTGAGGTCGCACAGGCCGCTGGTGCGATCCTCTGTTGCTATAGCGATGCCCGTCTTTCCCCGCGGGCACGTTGGGCGGAGTCAGCAGGAGCTTCTCGAGCTACCAAGAAAAGCAGAGAAAGACGAAAAAGGAGTTTTTAGACCTCAGGTTGTAAGGGATTGATTGTGTCTGCATTTAAAACTATACCTATGACATATCAGCATAGTGCATAACGTATATTAATCAATTATAAATATATATATATGTATATATATTTACATTAAATACATATAATATTGAAACAAATATTGAGGCCACATTAAAAAGACGGAAATTCCGAGAGCAAAAAAAGTCATACATTTATTTTAAAAGGCCCCTGCTTTCATATAATAGCTTTTTTAATAGCTGTGCAATTCCCGTAACGACCGAAATACTCTGAGACTTTGACAACATGGTTGTAACTTTACGACAATAAAGTTGCAAATACGACAGAAAAATTAAAGTAAAGCCGAGCGATTTGTGAGGTCAGATTTTTTTCCTGGAGGTATGTTTGTCATGCAAATGTATCACTTTTTGTCGTGCAAATGTACTACTTGATGTACAATATTAATGATGGGGATGTCATACAACTTCATGTCAAAAAATCCGAACTGTGCTTTATGAAACCCTGTTGACGACTTGACATTTAGCCTGACAATTTGTATGTTTCCAACTGGCCATTTGCCAATTTGATGTGGAAAAAAAAACACCAAAAGGAGAAAAAAAGACATTTGAACCAAAGATGTACACAATGTTCTGTTGTTTAGTGCAGGTTGTAGTGGGAACAATCCTACAGCTGTGCCAAGCTGCAGTGACGTGATACTTTTAATTCTCCTTTTCAGTGCACCTGCTCTGCTGATGCGGTGGATGCTTCATGGAGCGCGAGGTTGTGTTTCTGTACATTCATCACATTTCTCCGCGGAGCTGACACCTACATGACACCTTCTCATTAAATATCTGGCCTTCAAAGCTCCCTCGCTACACTTTCTTCTCCATTCCACTCGACATCACTCCTACTCCCTATTACTATTTTACACCTTTTAAGCTCACATTTGCACCACACATCTTTTGACATTTATCCTCGTCTGACCTCTCACTCTAAACCAGACGTGTCCAAAGTGCAGCCAGGGTATTTTTTAGTGGCCCGAGGCATACTTTAACAATGAAACTATACGTGATGGCCGAGTAGTTAGCATGTTGGCCACACAGCCTGGAGATCTGGAAGATCTGGGTTTGAATCTCCACTAAGCAGATGGTCTGGAGTTTGCATGTTCTCCCTGAGCGTAGGTGGGTCTCCGAGTGGGTACTCCGGTTTTCTTCCCACATTCTAAAAAAAAAAAAAATAAGATAAAAAGAAAAATAAACATAAGAAAAAAAAAAAAAAAATAATTAAAAAACAAAACAAGGAAAAACAAGGAAAAAATAAAAAAAAACCCAACAACCAAAAAAAGAAAAAAAGAAAAAAAAAAAGAAGGAAAGGAAAAAAAAAAAAAAAAAAAGAAGAATAAGGACCAAAAAAAAAAAAAAAAAAAATAAAAAAAAAAAAAAAAAAAAAAAAATTAAAAAAAAGAAAAAAAAAAAAAAAAAAAAAAAAAAGAAACCAAAACAAAAAATACCCCCTGGGAGGGAAGGGAAAAGACGTAATGAAACGAATGAATGAATTATTGTGCAAACAAAAAGTGGGGAAATGTTGGCAATTATACCATTAAAAAGAGAGAAGAAGAGGAAGAAGAGGGTAAATAAAACATTTCTGGTAGAAAATGTACACGGTGTACACGGTATACTCATTGAAGTATAGGCATTTGAGGATAGCGACGTCTGTAAGTCATGTGTTGGACATATGGAGCGGTGTAGTAAACGTACACGCTACATCAGCACTGTTGTTCATTGTGATGTGTTTTCACATGCCTACATTCAACACTTTGGGGTCCATTTTCAACGGTGTGCAATTTCATGCCAACGGTCAATTCAAAATGAGGGCGTTTTGCTTTAAAATAATGCAATTTAGACCGCCAGGAAATCTAAGCACGCAAACACGCGTGCTTTAGAACATTCCTCCGACCTCCCTGGCATTACCTTTCAAAAGGGATATTAACCAAAGCGTTTCCCGTTGCGCTCCATCCGTCCATTCAGCCGGCTGCCATCATGACACCGCTATCAACCGACAGAAATCAGCTTAGGCCTAAAATCCCTCGCTAAGCCCAGCGTGGTTTGTTACTGGGAGGGTGGGGCGGGGTGTACAATATGGGACATACAGATGTGGCTGGGCCTCCCGAATACAGCAATCCCCTGTTTGCCGCGGTTAACTGGTTCCAGACCTTGGTTCATTTCCACAACGTAGGAATCCTTATTTACAAATGGAATTATTTTTGGTGTTTTAGCGTAGAAAACCTGCACACGACGTTCTAAATACAGTTTTTAACATTATTAGTTGTTGCTCCAGCGATCAAGACTGGTGCTTGTGTGTCTCGCTGAACATTACAGTCAACATTACTGGCACCTAGTGACCAGTGTAGAATACTACATACCACACCATACTTGATTGGCGCAAGGGAAGAGGATACAGAAGACTGGGTTAGATGGAGGCAATTGATTCGCTGTGGCGACCCCTGAAGGGATAAGTCGGAAGGAAAAGAAGAAGATCACGTCTTTGAATGCGTCTCCTGGATGCCTTATGTTTAGTTCCTGTAGCTGTGTTTGTGCATGAAAATGCTTCTTCTTAAATTAGACAAATTATTTGTCTAATTTGTCTAATATTTAAGCAGAACATGTGTTTAAATATGCATTTGGAAAAATAATAAGCTGTACTGAACGATTTTTTAATGAACGTGGTAGAGAGGAGCCATAGAAGTTGACGTATGAATAATATGCAGCCTCATAGATATGTAGTTCACAAGGGTGTGAAGTGTTTGTCACACTTTCAAGAAATGATCATGGCAATATTTATCCGCTTCCTCTCCTTCTCTCCTTTTTACATGTGATTTGCAACTACACGGGTTAGCCCCTCTCCTTCCGCTACATAGCCAAGATGCTGATGATGGAAAGCGGTTAGGGTCCATGGTTGCACACTCAGCATTTGAGGCTACATTTTGCCGTTTTTGTCAGCGTGAATGCACTCAAAATGCTGACACAGCAGTTGGCCATTTTGGTTTGTACGTATAATTTCTGGAGGATTTTGTCCATTTCCAGTTTTCGGTTGTTTTTCGTGTAACGTTCTAATACCAGGCGTGTTTGTCTGTAGAACATATTGCGGGCCCTTATGTTGGACAGCCCTGATCTAGGCTTTGACCTACATGAGTCACTGTTGAACGTTTAAAAACAAGGTATTTGTTCCCTGTAAATGACTAATATGACTCACATGAGCTAATGCTATAAGCACGTCAACTAACGTAATGTGCTCTGAAGAGAGTCGGAATACAATCTCCAGCCTCCGCTGACATAAATCCCCTTGCACATAAAACCTCACCAAATATTCGGCCATTTAGCGCTGATTCTTAATCATCTAGCAAGGATCAGCGATGGTGCCACACAAGAAACGGCGCAAAACATCTTGCAAGGCGGCTGGCTCTAATTTAAATTTATGTTGGGAAATACATACGCCTTTATTGGCTTTTTACTTAGCATCTTTATAACAACGGGATATTATGGAGAGATAAGTGACCATAAATCTGATGTCTCCCCAACACACACACACAAGTTATTACTGGTCGTAGTGGCGGTGGAATCACGCCACTAACTCAAGATGCAATATCTTTTTATAGTTCGATTTTGGACACAACACCACTGGTATCAGGATACAGCGATTGTGTGATTATTGATACAATGACCCGTGTCCTTTGTTCAATGTCTACACTTCCTTTTTTCATTCAAAAGTGCCACCTATTTGTTATTTGGCTAAAAGATTGTGGAAAATCTCTCTCTAAATCTCTCTCAGAGATAAGTTCCCATACTATTAACAATGTTTCACTTCTTTTTACACTCAAAATGTGCCTTAAAACATGACCTGTACAGGTATTAAAGATTTGTTTGAAACTCTTCATCAAGTAAGATATCTGTGATTATGGAGGTTGCACTGTACTTTGCACACACACGCGCACACACATATTCTTTAATATCGGTAATAAAATAAATTATATAATATAACAAATATTTTCCTCTGTTTAAACTTAATTGGTTACAATTTTATTACATACATACAGGGTGGTCCAAAAGTAGGGTTACACTTTTACACATCTTACCGGTATTAGACATTTAAACATTTATTTGAGCACTTGAGAAATTAAATATTCAATGTAAAATGTCTAATATGTAAATATAATGTATGTAAATAAATGTAAATCGGTGTTAACTGTAAACCTACTTTCGGCCCACCCTGTGTACCCTGTTCATTACCTTTTTAAATTATTACATTACTTTCAAAAAATGTATAATAATCCGTATCATGTACTGTTTATTTATGGGTTATTAATTAAAGAAATCTGCTCTGTTTAGTGTCATAATGTATATGTGTATATGACACTGCGTATGATAAGACTTTAGGGACACCCTGTGTATTGGTGTACATAGTCTAATTAGTGGAACATTAGCAGCCACGAGAGCTGGGCAAAAACATCAAGTAGTTTCTGGGTCAAATGACTGATGGGAAGGCTGATGGGGCTCCCTCGGCTATTCGTGGACGAGCCAACTTGGCCGCGAATGTGATGATGCTTCTCTTGCAGGGCCATTGTGGAGCATGAAGAGGATCCAGAAGGGCCGTGCATGTGCGCAACACTGCAAAGCACCCACCAGCACCTGGCCCACTCAACTTAAACAGTGTCTGCTCCACACTGGATGACTTCCTGGGCTACACTCAATGAAGGGCTTGTCCTTGCCGCACATGGACCAAGAGGAGGAGGAGGAGGAAGGGCTGCATGTGCAGCCGCACTGAAGCAGAATAAGGAAAGTAGGGAGAGTAAGGACACTCGGGATGGCACGGAGGTGAGTTTGCACACAAAAGAAGACTAAATGAGGACGCAGTAATGAGGCCACAAACACACAGGAGGATGAGCAAACTGAAAGGACATGACAACAGCGCAACCATCACGTGGGGAAACGTTCACAAAGAAAGAGTGGAAATGAGGAGTGCATAATTATCAATTTTATGGAACAGAGCAAATCATATCAACACTCATGCAAGACCACAAACTTCTACTTCCTGTGTCCTCGGATTAACTCCATGGTTGCGTTTCAAATGAAGCAAAGGGAGCTTTTATGTGTGTTCTTTTAAAATAAGGCAATAAAAGGCGATACATTTCACGGCTAAATTGGTTCCACTATTAGTATATCCGCATATTTGTTTATGTAAAATGCTACTTTGTCTCGGGATAATTGTGGTAAATGCCAATCCATTCAAGCTCATTTATATCAGATGTCATGCGCTTAATTAGAAACACACACACGGTGATGAATTCATCTGTAGTTCCGACTCTGACCAGCAGAGGGAACTATCACACTCAAAGTCATGTGACAGTAAACCGCGCAAACACAAGCACACGTCTCGTCTTAATTCATTTAATTAAAATGTTTTTGTGTTTTAAACAAATATATCACTTCAGTTAATTTTTTATAATGAAATAAATTGAAAAAAAATCATACCAAAAGTAAACAATAGTATCTCCAATTCTATTAACGGATACTGATGCATGTTTCCATGATGGAGTACTGAAGGACTTTTTAAAACATCCTTTTTCTTCCTGTGTGAACATTCCAAGCTTGCAGGACTTGCAGGGTGAGTGGAGTGCCTTTGCGGACAAGTTTAATCATTTCCTCTTTCACTTCCTATTTTCTCTCTCCGGGAGCCAACCGTCCGCTGGGGTTGACCTTCAGCATCTCCTGAGCGAACGGTGACGGATTAATGATGAACCAGCCCTCTAATAGACTGACAAATGGGGGCTTCTCAAGGTCACCGAAGGGCCGGGCGGTCACTTACGAAGGGCGCCCTTGTTTTTGGCATGATGGCGTTTCACAGAAACGCTGACTTGTTGTTTTGGACTAAACAATACCACCATGGCATTTAACGCCCTGTGTACACCTTATATATGTGCATGCTAGAATGATCTACGCCAGGGGTCGGGAAACTTTTGGGCTAAGAGAGTCATAAACGACACATACTTTCAAATGTATTTTTGTGAGAGCCGTATCCAATTTTTTGTTTCTTGTGAATACAACTAAAAGTGTGCCAACAGTTTTAGAAGATTTTGAATGTTATTTTTAACACCGTGATTCTTGTCAGGTTGCAGTTTAAAATGTCAGCAAAGATATTACACAAAACATTCTACATTATAAAAGAAATAAAAGATTTTTTATTGTAATATTATGACTTTATTCCCACAATACTATACATTTATTCCCAAATTAATTTTCCCCCAACCTAATAATCCAAAAACGTTATGCTGCTTTGTTTGCTTCTCATAATATAACGACATTTAAAAAAATAAAAACGAATGACATTGTTATTCAGTTTATTCTTGCAAAATTGTGACATTTTTTCTCTTTTTTCAATTTCTGCTGTTTATTTTAAATTTTGTATTTTTTCTACGTTTTTTGTAATTATGACTATTGCTGTAATATTTAATAAACTGTAATTATATAAAACTTTATTCTCCTAATATTATAAACTTTTCTGCTTAATTTTCCCAAAACGACTTCTTTTTGGACTTTTTTCCCCTAATATTTTGACTTTTTAAATTACTGCTGATTTTCCCATTTTTGCTGTTTCCTTAAAGTTTTTTGTTAAATTGGATTTCCAGAATGTGTGGCAGGCTAATAAAACACTCGGAACACACTTTGAACAACCCTGTTGTAAAGCACGATATGTTATATATTTTAAGACCAAACTAAATTAAAAGAAATAAATGTTGAGAAACGTCTGAGAGTCATATGTGGTCATCAAAAGAGCCACATCTGGCTCCCGAGCCACAGGTTCTCTACCACTGATCTATTTGCTAAAGAACAAAAGACTTTTGTCAACCATTTGTTGGGCTATAAAACTCCATAATGGTTCTAAAGTGAAAATCCATTAAAAAAGAAGAGAAGAAAAGTGAGTCATATTGTGCAACAGCGTACTTATTAAAGTGTACTGGAGGAAGTATTTCATTTGAGAAGTGTCTGCAGGATGCGGTCCCTCAATTGGGTCGTTTGTTATTTTGTGCACAGTTTGGTGAGCTCATTAGGAGCAATAAAGCTGTTGTCGCGGTCGGCCGTTCGACTTCAATCTTCCTCAAGGAACTTCGATCAGTGCTTTGTTAATTGACATTATGGAGCTGGTGCTGCGCCAGTTCCAGGGAGCACCTTGCGCACGGCAAGGCGGAGGGAGTATTTATGCACCAACCAATGGGAACAAAAGCATCTTTGTAGTCAAGCTCTCCCGCAAAAAGACCTTCAAGCTTTCTCTTCGCTGTGATAGACGAAGCCTTGCCAGCGTCGTCTTTTGGGCCTTAATTGCTCTTCCTATGAAGGAGTGATATTTACTGGTTGGGGTGGAAGGACAGGACAGGAGAGACAACCAAGTTGAATTCCTGGAAGTCTGCTACATGGGGGCACAAGCAGGGGGAAGCGGGGTGGTCTTGGGGATGCCACAGTTATTTGTGAAAAGTGAAAGCAACGTAGACGTGACCGCGTGCTTGTGATTCACACGCTCAGATGAGGTTTTCATAACTTTGATAATCGATCGACCCACGCATTACTGCAAAAGTGCACACTAATACATACTGTACATCAAAAACACACCAATACCGTGGACAACATTAGCTCCTTCGGGGAGGTAATTCCGCAGATTTCAGCCCACCAAATGTAGCCGGATGAGTCGATAGCTTGGTCGTAACCCTCTGAGTGAGCACACTTAGTCGGTCCGATCGTTTAATGCACAGACGTCCATCTGACTTAAAGCCAATCGTCTTGTGTTTACTGTTTTTTGTCATATCGAGCGCTGCTGCAGAGAGCAGCGATGTCTGCCAAAACGACAAACCGCCTCGCTCTGGTCTGCCATCAAAGGGTGTACTCAGACCAATGGCACCGCGCCTTGGCCCACTTCCTTCACACCTACAGCACAGCGCCTTAGCTAGTGTGAGCGCACTGATGCCCTCCTTTGGAGAGACTGAGAGAGGTGGGCTCGGGCCTGGCACCATTCTATGCACACCCACATGCATGGGATGCTTCCAGTGGCGAATGCTGGCCATTCCAGGAGGGGAAGCTCATTTTTTCCAGCCTACATCACAAATGTGTTTATTTATTTATATGTACATTCTACCCTCTGTTCCTTTTCAATGATCTTTGACCCTGTCGCTCCACCTAGGCGTCTTATCCACTGCCTGTTATGGAAAGAAGCCAAAGACTGACAGAAGAGAGTCGCCAAACACAACGCTAGTCGTTTCAACAAAGACGAAGTCGCTCGGGATGGGCAAAGTCTCCGGATCAGTTGAAAACAACGGAATGCAAAACTGATTCGCTCATTTCACTGTCAATCAAAAAGGGATTCCGCCTTAGAAAGATCATCCAATCAGCATGCAGAAGCTGAGCATCCGGGCCAGCCCACTGCCCCATAGACCCACAGAGACGCTCAGCGTCCAATGGTCGGGACAAAGCCCAGCATTTATCCAATGATTTATCAAATGACTTATTAATAAACTACACAGCTCATAATAGAAACAAACACAAAGACTAAAAATAATCCAAAAGTCATACGTGATAAAGACGTTTCATCTAATTATTAAAGTAATTAATGACATTGACAACCTTGCACAGTGGAAATAATCAAAATGAGTCCAGATAAGATAATAATCCACAAAGCCAGGAAAATGAGGCAAAATAGCAAAATAAAAGCAAACGGGTCATAGCGCGGATGCTCAGTGATGATGATGCTGTTCAGATGAGCCCAGACCCTCAGCTGGGGTCATCGTGTGTGTGTGTGTGTGTGTGTGCATGACTGAGCTCCTGCTGTGTTTCCACATCTGCTAGATAGAAAAATCTTCACTTTTAGAAAAGCCATCTTCTGCACCGACAGGGGGCTGGGGGGTGAGGGGCCTTTCAAGGTGACAAATGGCTTCCCTCAACCACACCAGCACGATTGCAAAGGTTACTAACGTGTTCCTCCGCCCTGCTGTCCTTTCTTGGAATCACAAGGCAGACTAAAAGGAACATCAACATTAGCGTACGCTCACTGGCCACTGCTTTAGAGCCGATAAAAATTCAAGCATTGCAAAAATAATAAGGTGTAGTGCTGTTGGGTGCAAAAGTGGAGTTAGCATAACCTGATGCTGGGTGGGATTGTGTGCTTTTTTTTAGGCGACATTTGTTTGCAAGAAACATGGCTGCCCACAGCTCAATTTCAAAATTGATTGTTCAAACAAGATAGCGCACTAATAAGAATAATTACTAAAACAGCTGAGCATATCTTTAGCTACACGAGAGTGGGTTTAGCACAAAAACAAAAAAAATACATGTCTGTTATACAGGAAATACACAGAGTAGTACAGGAAGTGCGCTTACGAGAGAAGGGCCCTCCGTTTCGGGGGCCGGTGAGCGTCCAAAGTTGTCCACTTTCAAAGAAAGGCGGTCCTTCTCTTCCTCGTCTTGCTCTGGCTCCTCCCCCAGGGCGGGGAAGACGGAGAGCCCGCCCACTTCGGCATCCACCATGCCGTCCAGGCTGTCGGTGAGAGCGGCGAGCAGGGCCGCATTCTCCTCTTCTATCTGGAGGAGACAAAGTTTAAAAAAAAAACTCAGGCTTTTCTGGACAACTTCACCGCCTATCGGGGAACCCTCTCCCAACATTTGTTTCCTTATAACTCATTGATCCAACGTGATTATGTGCAGCATCTGTATGCTCTTCTGTCAACAAAATGAAACAGCAAGTGTGGCACTGAAGTCAGTAACATACCGTAAATATAAAATATTACTATTTATGACTTCATGTTGCTAACCACACACAGTCTGCTCAACTCTATTAGTAGGATCAATATTCTGGCTCAAATATAACATGGCAGAGCAGGAATCAGGCCTTGGAAGCAGGAAAAAAATAGCAAGGAGGCAGGTGGCACACGGAAGTGTGGGATTTATTGTTTTCCAGAGCAAATTGGATTCTGTAATCGCAAATAAATCAAAATCCCAAGAATCAATGGAGAGGGAAAAGGATGGAGAAAACAAAAGGCAGGGTGTTTTAGAGAAAAAACAAATACAAATATATATATGATGCAATCATATAATACAGTATAAAAAATAAAAATACAAATAAAAATGTAATCTTCATGACTAATCAATAACAAGTGAAAAAATGAATACCAATGAAATAAAAGTATAAATACTAAAGGAAAAATAAAAAACTACAGTCGTCCTTTGTTTATCGCGGTTAACTTGGTCCAGCCCCAACCAAGAGAGGGGAATTTCCGCAAAGTAGGATTCAATATTTTCGTACAAAACCAGTTTTGACCTACTAAAAACGGTTTGTAACATAAAAAATATATATATACAATATATATATAACACCCCGTAGTCACCTTTGTACCTGTTATTACCGGATGTAGATTATGTAGATGTACCGAGGGACGGCTGAATATGAATACAAAAAAAAATTAATGAAAGAAGAGGCACAAAAAAAAAAGCATACAAATAAAAAGTTGTAATTGAAAAATGTGCTTTTCCTTAAAAAAAAATAGAGATTGCTGAAGTTAAATATAGAAAAAAGAAGGTTAAAATAACATGACATAGACTGATTATATGCTCCTAAATGCTACTTTAGCTCTTGGACCTGGACGTCACTAAGGACCACATAACAGAAGGACGAGACCGGAGTGCTTCAGACAATCAATACACCAGCTCAGATTGGCTTTCCGAGAGGTATTCCCTGAATTCCTGCTTCCGGGAACAGGAGATACGCGGGTTGGAGTGGAATTTTAGTAGGGCATGAACGTCTCCAGACAACAATGTAACTATGTACAGAATGTCAATACAGAAGGCCTTCATCGTGTTGCACATTCTTGGGAAAAACTTTCTGGGCAGCTCCCAATGAGACATGCTGCAGCCATGCTTATGTTTCATCACAGAGATCATCCAGGAAGTCAGTGACCTTTAATTATTATAAATATAACCGTAAATTATGTGAATGAATGTCACTTCCTAGTATAGCAAAAGGATGTTAAAACTGAAACCAACCGCTATGTCTCAAGTAGGGCTTGGGTCAAATTGAAACCGAGGTACAGTATGGCACATTCAGCAGTACGTGAAGTTAGACAACATGGCTGACCTCAAAGAGCTCGTCAGTGGTACTGTAGTGGATGGAGGCGGGCGAGGCGTTCGCCGCCTGATCGCTGCACCATTGCAGCTCGCCGAGACAGTTGACGCTGTCAAAATCGCTGGTGTCCAGCTGAGAAAGGTCGATGTCCGGGAAGTCGGTGTCCAGGCGGTCCGAACACACCTCCTCCTCCTCCCCATACTAAAGATGGACAAAAGAGAGACAGGGAGAGAGGTCATGTTAGTCCAACGTGAAAAACATTTCCCAGGCTCCTTTTTTGGGATGCAAGCGCACTCACACTCACTGAGCTAAGGAAAATCCTCCTCTAATATACTCCTGTACACATTTTTATTTATATAACAATGGCGCACAACTCCAGCAGCTACAACCAAATGTCCAGTAGAGGGAAGACAACTCATTTTAAGCATGTGATGCAACAAGAACATCTATCCATCCATCCATCATCCATTTCCTATGCTCAACTTCATTAGGGTCGTGGGGTTATGCTGGAGCCTATCCCAGCTGACTTCGGGGAGAGGCGGGGTGGACTGGTCGCCAGCCAATTGCAGGGCAGACATACAAACATTCACACTCACGTTCATACCAATGGACAATTTAGAGTCGCCAATTAACCTTTCGTGCATGTTTTTGGAATGTGGGAGGAAACCCAGAGAACATTTAAACACCACAAGGAGATGCCAAGCCGAGATTCTTCCAGATCCGCCAAAATGCTAACCACTCGACCACCGTGCGTGCAACAATTAAGTTGATTTTACGTCCAAATACAGGAGACTTTGAAAAACAATGACCGATCTGGAAAGCCCTCATTAAGACTTTTAATTGGACATATGGCTTGATCTGTTTTGTAGCAATTAAAATTTTCATCCGTTTCAGCCAAATCTGATTTTAACGTGTCGGTCAACTGGCACCAAAAACAACCAGGCTGAACGGCTATGTACATGCTACATATCCACCAAATTTGGAGACCGTGTAATAAAAATTGCAGAAAAACAAAGGTTTTTGGTGTTTGGCGTGTTTGCCATAACTGTGACCTTGCCATTTGACCTTGACCTTAATGTTTTGGCATGCCCAAAGCTATGAAACCAAAGACCCTATGCAGTGAATCTGAAATGTTTTGGTACTGATTTGTAGATGTGAGAGTGGGAAAGTAATCACGCACGCACGCCGAGAGTGGGACTGACAATAACCTGATGATGGGTCGGTCTTCTCGTCTTCACGTGACACGTCCAAAACAGGACGTGTCACTCTAAAGCTTTGAAGTGCTGGAGGAAACCCCAAAACATTGTGTGTTTTTCATGCAATTCCTTTTGAAAGCATTCCTGAGGAATTGTACCAATTGTACACTGGAGAAAACATTTTCACCAAGTACATTTATGTCTAAAAAAGCAAAATGGACGCCGCAAAGAAGTCTCCAACTGAACACAAAAACCTTCTAACCATCAGGATTCTTTAATTACTCACACACGCTGCCTCGTCTTGATCGTTTTTGAATGCAGGGTCTGTTAGCTACAGTAGTGTTGTTGGAGACAAAACACGTGCTTACCAGTCATAGCACACGCACACGCACACACACGCACTCACACGCAAACACGTCACTGCGAAAAAGGGGAAAAAAAGCGTGTGACACAGTGAGAGGAAGTCAGTCTGGTCTCCTGAGGGGATTACGATGGAGAAACTTGAAATACAAACGAAAATGGAAGTAGTCTACAAATGCACACTTGCCAGAGCTGAGCCTCTGCCAAGTGAACCACAACAAAAAGAATGAATGTCCAATTGTTCGCTTCATGACGGCACGTCTTTGCTCAAACACTCACTCATTCATTTGCATTCATGTGAGAGGACCAGAAGACGAGCTGGACCAGTTCAGCCAGCTTTCACCTCCAATAGGATGGCTTAACAATCACAATGGGCCGTTTTTCATGTTGAATAATATACAGTGGGAATATATTCTATATTCCTTTTCTATTATTACTATAATGACGATCCAACCACACTAATACTTATACTGCTATCCCAGCAATGCTTAAAAAGTATTGATTTTGCTAACCTTACAGCTGATGCTAACTATGATGATGTAACTAATGTTAGAATATGGTATTATTATAGTTAGCAAACATTCTAAACACACTAAAGCAGCAAAGACAATGTATGTGGATAACTAAATGGCTTTAGCAAGGGTTTGAACATTGCTAAAGTTACCAATGTTGCTAACCTTACAGATGACACCAAATATGATGATGTAACGATTCTAAAAATATCGCTACAATTACAAACGTTAAAAGCACTCTAACACAGCTAGGATAATTAATTACGGGGCTTTAGTAAGGTTTATAAGGGTTTGAACTTTGCTAAAGTTACCAATGTTGCTAACCTTATAGTCGGCGCCATTTATGGTGACGTAACCAATCTATTAATATTGCTACAGTTACAAACATAACCACTAAAATAATTCATGTGTCTTAGAAAAATGTAAGTAAAAAGTTTTTGAACATAACCTGAGTTAGTAAGCTCGCTAACATTATAGATGATAAAATCATATTGCTATATTAGCTAGCATTCTTTACAGGCCAAAGCGGCTAAGCTAGCCGACGTAGCTAACTACAGCAACTGAAGTTACTGATGCTGCTCACCTTATAGTTAACGCTAACCACGATGGCGTAACAATTTGTGAAATACGGCTGTATGTTCTAACCACTCTAAGCTAACTACAAGGATGTAGCAAAGGTTTTAAGCGCTGAAGTTAGCTACAGCGTTGATGCTAACACTACAAACAGCTAAACTCGCTGCTTATTACTAGCGGCTAAGCTAACTACAATGACATAGGGAAGGCTTTTAGCATTGACGTTAGCTACAGCGTTGATGCTAACACTACAAACAGCTAAACTCACTGCTGTAATTACTAGCTAAATGTCAGAACCTGACAATTTCAAAGGTAGAATAGCTTATTATTGAATGTAATCAAGTATTAAAAGTATGAATTAGCGCAGAGAAACACAAACGCACGGTATCTGATGTGATATCTACTTCCAGTCGCCGCCACTCGCCACGACTGATGATCATGGCCGTTTATTATGCGAGTAAAGTGCTTAAAGATTTTATTGCAATTTGTGATGGATTTAGAAAGGAGCCATGAACTGCTTGCTTGTCGCACGCGTCAACTTCGGACTCGCTCGTGAACGTGTTTATTTGCCCTTTTAAACGCGGATTTATGGATTATGAATTACCATGCTAATTACGTTTGCCAAGTCTTTGAGGTTTAACTTTATAATCAGTGTGTATATGAATATAAAAAATATTTGCATGTGTGTTTATTTGGGTCAGCAGTATCTGTGATGGTTTAGGCAGAGCGGCGTGAGAAGTGGGTGGAGTCAATCCGCCGCGCGGAGAGAGGATGTTGGGGAAGGTCAAAGGTGACAGGAGCGGGGTGCGGTCGTGACTTGACAGAAAAGATGAAGCGGAAGGAGGGAGGAGCCAAAAAAAGGAGAGGATGTCCTCCATGAGACCCTCCCGCTGCTTCATCTGCCTCCAGCTGCTCATGCAGGTGTGTGTGTGTCCATTAGCATGCTGATCACATCCCGCTCACATGCACCCTGCGCATGCTTCCTGTCCTCCTATCTCCTTCCCTCAGCTTCCCTCCTTCATTCCTCACATAACATAATCCTGAAATTCCACAAGCCGCTCATTTTCCCCTCTTCCACTAAAACTCCAAAACGTCATCTTGATGGATGTGTCACTTCCCGCTTGCCCATCCTGTCCTCTCTCCCGTCACACACACACACACACACTGGCATGTAAAGGACACACGTGACGCAGGGGAACATCCTCTCTGCAGCAGCGAGAGCCACACAGAATAGCGATGACGACAGCGGCATGACTTGGGCGGAGCCACCAGGGGTCGCCTCGGTGTGTTACATCACCGCAGTCACCTATGACCTCTAGCCTGCGGGAAATATGACTGATAGCAGCTAAAATCAACGGTTCATTAAACACTGAACACACCAGGGAAGGCTGGGGAACATTTAGGCACTTTTGTGCATCTGTAGCTTTAATGCTAAAGAGCTCAGAGTGTTTGTATCTTAGAGGCGCTATTGTGCACTTCATGGGGATGTCAGATAGTATAGTTGGCCGAGCTCTAGGCGCGTATTTTAAGGAGTGTAGCAAAGCCTGCTTGACATTAGTGTACATGACATGTCAGAGTGAAACCAAACGGCGTCAACATACGCCACAAGTCGTCAGCTTAGCGAGCTTTCTGAAATACAAAACATTTGTAAGCACAGCGGACCTTGACTTACAAGCGCATGAACTTACGAGATTTCCGACATACGAGCCGTCACGTGGACAAAATTTGGCTTTGGTGTACAAGCATTGATGTGCCTACTTTGTCAAACCCGCGCATCATCCATAGGAAGCCGGCGTTTTCGGGGTCTGTAAACGAACACTTTTGATACCGGGTCCCACAGTGGACCCGGTATTTGAAGACGCCGTTAGCGCCATAGTTACGGTCTCCCCCCAGCTTCTATGAAAACGCTTGCGTCATAGCTCCACCCCTTTACAGACGCGGACACAACAATGGCGGCGTACAGTTTTTTTGTTTTGTTTACAACCCTAATGAGGATTAGCACCATAGAAAGTGGATGGATGGATGGAATGATGTAGTGTACCGTGCATTAGTACTAAAACCAAACCTCCACCACGCTCCTACACCTCCACCAACATCTCCAGCTGGTCTTCAAGGTAAAGTACACTTAAGAAAACATGTCTATTTCTTTACACTTTCTTTTATTATGTTTTAATGTAAGTTTCTTATACATTATTGAGTGTGGAGAAACATCATTCTTATTCAAAAACATATACACATTAAAAATCGGTGTGCTTGTTAAGGGCACTGGAACCAAATAATGGCATTTGCGTTATTTCTTACGGGGAAAATTGTTCTGACATACGAGTAAATCGAGTTACGAGCTAGTTCTCGAAACCAATTCAACTCGTAAGTCAAGGTACCACTGTGTAAAACAATTGAAACCTCGAACCTGTCAAGTACCATGTCCAAGAGGAAGGAGGTTTTTCTTTCATGACTTCATGGAAAGCCGCAACTTCAAAGGTGGAGCAAACAACTATTACACATTAAAAAGTCACTATTGCATAATAGCTGCACCAATAGGAGAGAGTTCCTATCTTCAACTAGTCGAGTCGTTGGACATAAACGCGGCACACAAACAGCTCCTTGGTGGAGGTAACAGCCGTGTGGACATTTGGACTCCAGCCAGGCCAAGCATCTTAGCCGGGAAGCGTGCTAGCGTGTGCTGGGTCAGGCAAAGTTCACGCTGAGCTTATTCCCGCATAGCGCTGAAGCAGCCTGAAGTGCCAGCGGCGGCACGTCTGCTGCGCGAGCACATCTCCACGTTACTTCAATTCTTCCGCCAATGGATGAATTGATCAGAAAAACACCTCAAAGCCGAGGCGTTCTATCCCGAAAATAAATCAAAGCTATTCTGGACAAAAGGCAAAGGAAGAGGAGAAAAACTGGTTTCTTCTCCCATGTCGTCCTGTGCTATGATGGCTTTAGCAAAACACAATAGAACATAGTGAACCAAGACATCGCTCTGTCTTGGGCTCTATATATTAGCCCTTAAATAGGTCGTTAGAAAAAAGGCAGATTAAGCAAATGAGCGTGGAATTGTGCTGGAATTCCGATACCTTTGAAGTTATTGGAAGAACACACTTTCGGGGAAATTGCTGTCAGTTCATGAGGAGTTCATCGCTTCAGTGATACAAGAACGAGACTAAGTCCGTGTCTCACACGTCAGTACACTTCCATTAGTATACTATGTACTCTGTGGACTTATTTCCTGAGTGTGCACTTATTTTGACAGTGTAATGCTGTCCTAAAGCTTACTGCAAATGATGATGGCAATATTTACCTTCTTCTTCTCACCCTTTTAATGGGGAATTCCAACCCCTCGATAAAAGCATTATTATTATTATTATTATTATTATTATTATTATTATTAGTTAATAATACATTATTTCTCTTACTACTCAATTTTAGAATAATTAGTAGGCGTGTAGACCTACTAAGCTCGGAAAATGAAGCAGAGATTACGATGGCACTTTTTGTTTTGTAGCCCCTCCTGCAAGTACTCTAATTGAGACAGAGCATTTTAAATACACACTCAACATTGAAATGTATAAAAGAGCTTTCTTGGATGCATTGTGGAGTATTAAAAGCGGATGATATACAAAAAACTTCCATTTGTGGCCAATCTCTGCCTTAGGAACAACAGTGGAAAGAAACATCATGAAGAGCCTGCCGGGACAATCGTGCATAAAAGCCCGTCTATTTATAGCGGGCCTGCATGTGGGAGGGATAGCGGCGCTGAAAGAACCCAGTCGCTGTGGAAAGGCCGGTCTCTGCAGCAGCGCTCCGGCATGCGAGTCTCCCCGAGTGCATCCCACACGTCTAAATTTAAACCCCTTCAACGTAACGCCTTCTTTCGAGGGGGCGCACTTAAAGAGGAAGACGACACTCCCGCCATGTAGAACAGTCGATAAAACTACTTTGCACCGCACATGCAGTCAACCAGTTGTTGGAGCTAGCAGATTATTGCTACGGTGGCAAGCCAGTTGTCACTGAAAACCCATAAAAGACAACAAACTCTGCCAGGGCTTTGATATTTATCACCTGCCAAACCATCCACTGTGGTACATTTTGTTCCCTTGAAGCCGGACCCAGTTCTGCAAGCGGATGAAACGCCACCGTCTTGACCTTAGCGCAAAAAATGACCAGCGTGTTGTGGAACCTCTGTGGCAGAACACGGACTGTTCTAAGAACATTCTGATTTGATCAAATTTCAAAACTATTTTATAATGTAAATAGATATGGTCTGTTCCAGGGTCAAATTGTGCACATAGTAACATATTCACATCACATATTAACATTCGTAACTGTCATTCAAGTGTAAAAAGAGTTGAGAAGGCTTATGGTGATGCTGGAGTCTCACTGCTTTGATTGGGAGGCCGAGGTTCAAGGTTTTGGGCCACTGTAGTGGCGTATTTGTCCCAAAATTTAGATTTGAAATTTTCGATTGTGGGCCCCACGGTGGCTGAGTGGTTAGCACATTGGCCACACAGTCAGGAGATCTGGAAGACCTGGGTTCAAATCTCCGTTGGGCATCTCTGTGTGGAGTTTGCATGTTCTCCCCGTGCGTGCGTGGGTTTTCTCCGGGTACTCCGGTTTCCTTCCACATTCCAAAAACATGTTAGGTTGGCCACTCTAAATTGTCCATCGGTGTGAATGTTTGTCTATATGTGCCCTGCGATTGACTGGCGACCAGTCCAGGGTGTACCCCGCCTCTCGCCCAAAGTCTGCTGGGATAGGCTCCAGCATCCCCGCGACCCTAATGAGGATAAGCAGTATAGAAAATGAATGAATTTTCCATTGTACAACCTCACGTTCAATTCCAGACGAACTTATTGTGTAAGAGTGAGAACAGTATTTCAAATAACAAATTTGCTTAAATATGTGGATAATTTACAGTAATATATGTTTTTTTTATTTGTAAATACAGGTGGACCTCGGTTTATGCTGTAATTAGTCATTTGGCGGCGGTGGAGGAATAGCCATACTGTACCGGTCTCAACTGCTCGTTATGAGCACCGGTCAAATTTTAACATCTATTGCAAAAACAAAAGAGGCTACTGTCGGCCAAACCATGCCAAAATAAGATCAGCAAACTCATCACAGTCGGAAATGAAATGAAAAAATCTTCAACACTACACAAACGGTCCGGTCCCTACAGTATCGTTGAACATGTTAAAGAATCTCCTCCTATGAAAGCGACAGGAATAACTAAGCAGCTTAGCGTTTTTGTTATTTTACAATTACTGTTTCATTTATGTCTTGTATCCACTGTTTTTATTACTGTATCTCATGTCCTTTGTGTGTTCGGTGTACAGTGTCACTGATATAGTTAATTTAGGTATGACTTCCGACTAAAGTTTGACTTACAATCTGAGGACCACATGAACTGTAAACGGGAAATTGTGCACACAACCCAAATGGACAAAACATTCCCTCTTCAAGGAAGACAATCAAACAAGACAAAATAAAATTTGACAGGGTCCTTTGTAAGCCAGGTAAAAGAAAAAGCTATGCGTAAGGGTTATAAGAGGTAAAATGTGACTCATTTATCACAACTAAAGTCATTAAAACTCTTCAATCCTATTATTTTGAATATTGTACCACACACAGCAGTTTCATTCCCACGACAAGCACTTAAATGTCAGCAAAAAGTCGCTATGGATTCTTTTTGATGAGAAAAAGGCAGCTCGTCTACGTCGGAAGTGCAAAAACAACCTGCCCTTCACCCCAATGAACCCTCTCCATTAATGTGAGTCTTTATTGATCTGTGTGGAGAAATCCAATCCGCTGTGGCAAGCGGGCCAGTGGCGGTGAGGTTCAGCCATGTGACGCTCAGCCTTCCTTTTGGACATCCAACCCCACCCCCCTCACTCTCTCTCTCTCACACACACACACACACACACACACTTATGAGACAGTAGAGCCATACAAGGTCAGCCTCCCTGCAAAAGATGGATGCTCAGGTTTGCAGTGTTATGAGTCAGGTGACCTTGATCAAGGCTTTAGATGACTTCCACTTGATGGCAACTGGAGCAGGACTCAACTGCAGTGACCCCCGGGTCAGGGCTGCACTTATACGGGATTTTCAAGAGGTGGGAGAGCTCACTTTTTGCTCTTTTTGCTCATTCATCACAAGTGACACACTTCAATCGTTATGGATAAGATGACGACGTCAAGGAAAAATGCTCTTAAAAGCACTCAATACGGCAGCTGGGAAGCATCCTGCGCTGTGTCTTTAAATGGGATACTTCCTCAGTACACTACAATACAGCATACTGTGTACACCATGCACTTAGTGAGTCCCTGAGTGTGACGGTGAGATCAGTTTGACCAGTGATGTGCGATACCTTTGATTTCATTTCTGATTCCATATTGGGTAAAATTCAGGCTGGTATCGGCGATACCGATTCAATACCATGTGCAAATACACCGAATGTGTAAAAGTAGCGTACAGTGTTTCAATTTTGTGCAAAGGGAGACAATGTTTTCTCAACCAGATGATTCCGTGTGGAAGATTAGGAAGAAAGATGGCAAGAATTTTGGTATGGAAGTTTGTAGACAAGTCTGTTCCAAGGTGCGTGTGGGTGGAGTGGTGAGACATTGGTGAGATGTGCTTCACTAACACCTTGTAAAAATAATATTCGGATGAGAAGAACTTTTGCCAAAATCATTGAGTAGTACCTAATTTTCCGTAAGCACGGCAATACACGGGTTTTAAAGACGTTTTTGTTGCATATACACAATTTGACCTGCGGAAGTGCATGAATTGAGACACAGCGCAGGTTCCTTAATGTACAATTTTTAAGAAAAATAAGCAAAAACCGAGAATCTGAGCTATCATCATGCGTGATGTCAAACTGGCTTCACAAGCTCCACAAGCCGGTTTTGCCTTTTCTTTGGCTTTCTGAGATTGTTTTTGTGTGTGTATGGGGGGAAATGAGATGGACCTACTAGAAGAACATATCTCTCCTTGCTTCTCAGTACAACATGGCTAATGCAGCCAAATTACAATTACAATTACACTTTCTATTACTTTTCCAGTTCAATTCCGGTTCAAGTCCCAAGCCCGGATAGATGTGAGGGTTGCGTCAGGAACCAAATCAAACAAATCACACGATTGACTCACTGTGGCGACCCCTGGCAAAAAGCGGAAACATACCCAAACAAGCCAAACACAGTATGGAGGATTGTGCTTGGCCACAGTAAATCAGTGCACTTGATGTTTTTATAGGAGGAGGTCACAAGACAGGAACCTGACAAGTGGAACCAAGCCATGAACTGTTTTACGTGCCTCCTAAGAGTTTTACAGTATTTTTTATCAGGAGAACGACATTATATCTTTACTGTCCTTAATGGTGTTTCCCACCCCCAGCATCAATTAAGCCAAACTGGCATAACGACAAGAAAGACGAGCACATGAGTGGTTCCATTCTGGACATGACAGCAGAAATAAATTAAGTGCTTAATGTCGCACTTTCGCCTGAGAACAGATGGGTCTTAGAACTCGGGAGGGTCCAAATGAACGCCTTGAACTTGGACATACATACACAGACGAGGAGGGGGGTCATGTGAAGGTGAAGTGACACATCATGGAGGGCATGGAGCTGAGAGATGGTGATGAGGGAGCGCCACGAAGACTGGTAATCACCTCTCAGCCTCACACGTTCATGAAGAGACACGATAGAAGGCAGTGTGCCAGGGCTGGCTGGGGGGGGTCACGCATACACCGCCACCCCCAAGCTTTTAGTAATTTACATACTACTTTCTTGGAGGTGACTTTGACAGGAAGTACTTTACACATTACATCTAAGCATAATCAACTATCAGGACTATTGACCTGTGTTAACCATTAGCAGCCTTGTTACTTACAGGAGGTCTTTACATCATACTGTGATGTCCACGCTGGATCATGTGGTGGGCAAGTCTCAATGTGGCTCAGGCCTGGACTTTTTATTGGTTTGCTCCTATAAGATTCAGGTCTAGACTCTGTGGTGGAGTTTTTCAGTGGGGTTTAGGTCTAAATTAGGTGGTGGTCTACTCTCAATGGGGTTCAGATGTGAACTTGGTGATTGTCTTTTTTACTGAGGGTTAAATCTGGATTCTGTGTGGAGGGCTCTAATCTCAAAAAGCTTCAGGTATGGACTTTGAGGTGATCTGTTTCCGATGTTTTTTTGTTCTGGTCTCTTCATTCCTAACAAGGTTCAGGTCTAACGTCTGTGGTCCTCTACTCTCATTAAGGTTCAGGTGTGGACACCATGGTGGCCTTTCTTAGTGGGGGTTAGAGGTCTGGGTTCTGTGGTGGCTTATTCTCAAGAAGTTTAAGCATGGAAATTGTGGTGGTCTATTAGGAACAGGGCTCAGTTCTGGACTATCCATTCCGATTAGGGTTCAGGTGGTCATCTTTCAAAAGCATTCAGGTCTGGCTCAAGTCTCAACATGTTGAAAGTCTGGACTCTGTATTTACCTATTTCCTACAAAATTTAGGTATGGACTCTGTGGTGGTCTTCCTTAGTGGGGTTCAGGTCTGGACTCTGTGTTGTATTTTTCAATGGGATTTACATACGGATTATGTGGTGGCCTATTCTCAATGAGTTTAAGGTTAGGACCTGTCTATTTCTTTCCAGCAGAGTTCAGTTCTGGGTTCCGCATTCCTAATATGGTTCAGGTTTGGACTCTGGTCTATTCCCTATGAGATCCAACGTCTAGACTCTGTGTAGTCTCCCAGTGGCGTTCAGGTGTAGAGTCTGTGGTGATCTTTTTTTGGCTGAGGTTTAGGTCTGGATTTTGTGGTGCTCTATTCTCAATTAATTTTAGGTTTGGATTTTGGGGTTCAGTTCTGCACTCTCCATTCCTATTAGTGTTCAGGTCTGCACGTGGTGGTGGTCGTCTTTCAAAAGGATTGTGGTACTGAATCGTTATTGGTCCGGTTTTAATATGGTTTAGGTTTAGATTCTATGCTGGTCTATTCCCTGTGAGATTCAGGTTTTTCCTGGGATGGTCCCTTTGGAGTGTAGGTCTAGATTCTGTGGTGATCTCGGTTGGGATCTGGACTCTGGACTCTAATAGGTGGTTTTCTTTTGGCAGTACCATTGTTTAGTTCTGAACCCTTTGATCTAATGTTCTTACCTTCACTTTAAACAAGTCCATGAGTTTCAATTCAGTTCTATGGTTTGAGTGAAAAAGCGTCATTCTGGCAGCTATTTCAGGGGGTGGAAAACCCACTTTCATCATCATGAATTTGAGAGAAAAGTTCTCTAAAGTCGTCTAAAACTATCTGAGATGTTCTTAATTACAGCAAAGCTCACTCCATGCTCCTCTGTGTTGAATAAAAGCACAACAAGCCAATCGTGTGCAGTTTGATTATCGAGCTGCAAAGTGGCAGCATTAAGGACGTCGATCAATAGGCATCATCAGCTCGCTCACGTTTAATCTTTATTTTCCCACAGAGGGTGCTTTGTGTTTCAAACATTCACGGCACCTGCAGTCTCTGTTTCCTCCACTCAGGAAAGAAAGCCGTTCACCCGTAGGAGGTCACATTATTATTGCTGAAGGTGCGCCACTCAGTAATTAACTATTAACCTCTTGAATCTCACCAGGGTGGCACTGGAAAATTTCTGTGAAAACGACATTTTCACGGAGCAGTCAGACACAGCACCCTCAATGTCAGTCTACACCAGTGGTTTTCAGCTATTTTCTGTCATGCGCCCCAATTTGAAACACTATTGAGAAACTCATAATGTCTATTCATTAATCTGCACTGTGTAGACCGAACTCCAAAGTGAAACCAGGAAAATGCAACAAAATGGAGAGCTATGAAGCATACAAGTGTATTTAAGAGTCAACTTGCATGTTGAGTACAATAATTGTGTACATATTGGCAAGTCTGCAGTAACATTAACATTGCACTCTGCCTCTCACGTCTCCCGACAGTTCACGGTGCCCCGCCCCACTATTTGAGAATCACTATTTGACAACCAGTGTAGACTGGAAGGTGAAAGCCTAATATGTGTTCCAAGATTGCAACAAACAAATTACTGTTATTCAAAAATGCCCATTCTGTCACATTTAGCATGTTTATTTTATAATACTTTTGTTCTTATTTAAAGATAGCCTAGCTGATATTTATTGAGCAGACATACAAGGTTGTGAGCACTTTACTCATCCTTCAGAGACATTACAGTGCCAGCTAGAAGTTAAAAAGAACAAACAATTGCGCAGTGTGTGTCCAAATTTAGGCTAGGGTTTACAAAATGTACGCTTTAATACAGATTAATCAATCATCATCATTAATCTGATAAAAATGTTAACACTATTAACACATCTGCAATGCAGAATGACTCAAAATACCCAAAACGTTGTTTTGTGTTACTGTCGCAGATGCACAATTGGGCAGTTGATCCGGTAGTGACAGGCTACAGAACCAAACAAATCAGTATGGAAGATGATAGATATGAAATTTGAGTACAAAAAACTACGATGGAACGACCACCAATTTAGTATGCACACACTTCCATCTTCAAATACTATATGACGCTAATGCGTGCGTTAGTCAGGGATTTTGCTAGACTACGATGTCCTCCATCTTGCGACAAATCAACTTTCAGGAAATGACTCAATTGATATGGATTAAAAAAGAGAATATTTAACAGTGATTAATTGAAATTAATCCCCCAACCAATGCTGGGATTAATCTTAATTTGAAAGCAATTGGAGAGGATACAGAGCAAGGAAAGACAATACACCTTTGATGGGATTAACAGATAAGTATGAGAAGGAAACATACACACTGACACACACAATGATATTTTTGGAGTGTGTGCGTGTGTTCTATATTTAGCTCCTGCAAGGGCTCCTGGCTTGTTCTTCACAAGCTGCTGCTGACTTGAGGAGCGTCTGCCACACACAGATGACCTCTCACACGCTTGTGCGCACACACATACTCTAACGCTTCATGATGCAAGCTGCTGCGAATTATGTTGGAATCAATCACATTCAATCACACGACGCTGGACACAGGGGTGTGTGTGTGTGTGTGTGTGTGTGTGTTTTAACCTCATGCAGTGTGGCTTCTGCATGACAGCCAAAGTGATTTATGTCAGTGGATGAGAGGAGGCCTTGGCCGCAAGTGTTTCTTATTACGTAGGGAGCGCGTGCAAATTAACAAGACGGACGCCTTAAATTTTGTCTGATTAAAAGTATCATCGGCAGTCATTTTCTTTTTAAATGATTTTTTGCTTGTCTCCTTCGACTCAGTCAACTGCAGGCAGGAAGGTGTCAGTGGGTCATGAGGTCATCATGCATGTGTGCGTGTAATTTTCCAGGTAAAGAGCAGATGATCCAATGCTGTGTCTCAATTTGCACACTTCCGTGTGTGTATACTGATGGATGACAGCATCTTCAGCACCAAATATGAAGTCAAATCAATTCGTTTTAGTCCTCCTTTCAAGTCATTTTGCTCTAAAGTTAAATCATTTGCTATTCAAAGATCAATGAGGTGCTCTACAAAAATCCAAACCCACGATGACCGCTCCGTTTTGATGGGAAGGGTTTTGACAGAGGTTGATACCAGCGGGACAATCCTGAGTGACAGAGCCACGGGGATGACTGTGATGTTGATGGTGAAGAAGGTGAGACGCGGCGGTGGGCTAAAAGCAGCGGAGGCAGCAGATCTCCCGGGTAATGGGATCGAACAGGCAAAACCGATTCAGGGCTCAGGAATAAGAGCCACTGAGTTCTAACTGGTTGACACTTGAAAGTCCAAAAAAGATTGGAGAAGCTCAGAAAGGAAAGAGACTCTGCCAATCATTCGGCACCAGAATGTTGTCATTAACATGTCTTAGTCACAGAGAAAGTTTGATTTCCTCCTCTCTCTCCCTACCAAAGAGGTCATCCTGACAAGGGGGACCGTTTGAGTGGGGAAGTATTGCCCCGGTGGACCGCTCAATCAGGGCGGAATATCATCACAAAAACTAACCCCCCGCCCTTCCCGGACTAAACATGTTGATACGGCGTCCTGAAACACCGGTGAAAGTTGGCAGAGCATGAATGGAAACTAGCAGGGTTAGCTGAGTTTAGCAGAGCATGCTGTGTGTGTCGAGATGTGGTAGAATTTGGTTTATTATAGCTTTACGTAACCCAGCTAATTAACGCCCATTTACCATTCTGAACCCATCATGGCTCAATACCCCAATTTAGGATTCATGATTTCCTTTTGAACCCTAAGTAATGTTCTTGTAATTTGAAGTTTACGTTTGCACGTCCATGTTGGATGTTCACACTGAGATTGTCTTTCCAAAGTCTCTTGTGTTGATTAAAGTGACCAAGAAGAGCTCTCACATGTCCTAGAACACCCATGCCTGATTTCAGGACATTTAAGACTCCTAAAGAGACACTTTCCTAACTGTTCATCCCCGTCAACACCAGCAGGAGGGCTGATGGAAAAATCCGGACTTCATCAGCGTGTGGTCATGCTCTACGGCTTTTTATTAGCAATTAGCCGCCAGGCGGCCATCATTGCTAACAAGCACACCGGAGCAGATTCAAGATGTCATCCAGCCTTTCCTGTAATGCACACTAGTGTCCTTCCAAGCATTTTTGTTGTCTTAATTGCTTCATTTTGGCATAATCGTGACCACAACACATTGGTTGACTTCAGTACGCTTTTCTTGTTTGAAAAAATATCAAAGCTGCACGATCCTGCTCCTGCACAGCACGCTGTGACAATGTACTTTTACGTCCGCATCCGTCTTAAGACCTCCACGCTGGACCTGCACGCTGCTGTCTGTGTTGTAAGGCCGTCCTACATGAGGTCTTCTTGAGCTACACGAGGAGCACGCAGGGAAAACGCTCACAATCAGTTTCGCTGAGGAACAAGCTCAATAGGAGGCAACCAACGGGAACAAGCGCCATCATTCCCGTGTGACATCACACTTCTCACTTCCCCCCAGCCCCTGTCTTCCTGTCACATGTCGTGGATGGTGTGAGGCATGACACTCATTATTTTGTCTGTACTTGGCCTGCGAGTATTTTCTTGACTATTTTCTTAGTCGATTAATCTGAGCCTTGTTTCGATTAATCGGTTAGGCCCTACAGCAGAGGTGGGGATACAAACAAATATATGTGAAATACCCATGTCAAGCCAAAAAAAAAAACCCCACCCTTATATTCCCGCTGCAAAGCATGCTGGGTATCATGTGGTACTCTTTCTCCCAACATTTTGCTGTGTTAGTCACATTTTTTGCTCGATTTTAAAATATGTTGTCAGAGAAGTAAACAAAATGTTGACATCTATAATCTTGATATGCAATGTTTTATTGCTCATAGTTCTTATTGTTGTTGCAGCTGGGCTATGTAGCATTTGGAAAAAACAGATAAGTTACGCGCTTCGTTGTTGTTTACAGCAGTAGTTGATTTATGTGATGCGTTAACTTGCTGTGGATGTGTTGTGTTTCACTCGCACCATGAGCAAGTATGTTGTTCTTTTTGGTGCTACCAGATTTTTTAACCCAAAGTTTGCCCGCCCTTGCCCTAGACAGACCAAATCAATATAAACAGTTAGTGGTTTGGTCAACAACCTATCAGAAAACAACAACAACGTAGATTAGTGATTTCCAAAGTCTAAGGTGATGTGTGTGAAGATGTTTCGCCTCTCATCCCGAGCAGGCTTCATCAGTTCAGGTAGCACAAACACCAGTATGACTAGGTAGGACAGCCTGATACAAGGGTAATAAGGATTCAAAATATTCCTATTTGAGAGGCTGAAATCAATAAACAATTAATGAAATACCAAAATAGGTGTTGTTTAATTGAATATAGGATTAATTATCGACACACACACATCTCATATTCTCTATTGTACTATACTAAAACACTTCTCACTGTTTTCAATTTGCCACGACCACAATCCAAAATAGTCCACTCATGCTTCTATAACTGCTCACTGCTGGTAATCTATCTTTTTCAGCTAGGTGGCGTTTGGAAAGCTCTTAACGGGATTGAACAGCACCATAAACCTTATCGCCAGGGTCGGGTCCAAGGGCAGGGGAGAAGTTAATGGCTGGACATATATACAATATATGTTAGTGTGAGGGGATCTAATTATGTTATTATAGTGTGTATTTATATATAAACACACACACACACACACACCACACTGATTACAACCTGACAGCTCAATGGCCAATCGCGTCACGCCGTGCTTATTTGGAAACTCCAAATCCGCCACCTTATCTCGCCTAATTTAAGCGGAAACAAGTCAGTCGATTAGATTAGGGCACCTTCATTTAAAACGCCTCCTATTGGCAGATCACGCAGACACCTTTTACCAATGTCTTTTTAAGCCATTTGGTCTGGACGATTTTTGCTTATGAATGACTAATGGAAATATTGCAGGGGTGAGCAAACTTTTTGACCCGTGGGTTAAAAATATTGGCGGAGTGGGCTACTTGCTCAAAAACACAACATATTCACAGCAAATTAAATAAATCAACAACTAAACCCTAACATGTAACACATAACTTAAAACCATTATTTCCAGATGCCCGCAAGTCATGCTGGGTAGTCCAGCTGCAACAACAATATGCGCTATAAACAATAAAACATTGGCTATCAAGAGTATGTTAACTCCTCCTTGTTTACTTCTCTGACAACTTCCTAGCAAAAATGCAACAAACACGGCAGTGTTGCGAGAAAGAGTACCACAAGCTACCCAGCATGCCTTGCGGTGGGACTGCATGTGTGTTTTGTGTGTGTGTATGCCCACATGGTTCAGTACGTGGGTTACTTTGTGCGTCGTGTGTGTTGAAGTGTTGTGTTTGGATGGCTTTGATGTACAAAAGTTACAGACTGCATGCGACTATTTTGCCGACTCAAGCGTGACACAGTAGCACTGCAAGCCATGTTTCCAGCTACACTTTCCATGTTAATGGTTTAAAAAAAGGAATTTGGAAATGCCCGTTGGGCCGGATTAAGATGCTTGGCGGCCTGATGTGGCCCGCGGGTCACATGTAATATCTGTCGTATACATCAACGCTATCGACACAACTCAAGAAGTCAAATGTATTGTTAACGCGAGAAATTGATCTTGTGTTAGCTGGCGTCAACTCTGTGGTGGACTAGTCAGCTTACTCGCTTCCCATTACGAGTGAATAAGGGTAATTAAAGAGAAAAGGAGAGGGTTATTGCAGCTGGAACTAGTCCACTCTCTGTCTTATGTGGACAGAAAAAAAAAACCGACCAAACATAGCCTTAACAGTCAGTGTGGCTTTTGAGACTGAACAAGGAAACTTGCTGAAACTGAAACTGGAATGCAACAAAAGCAAAGCATACAAGCATAGTCAAAATGCTTGCTGTGTACAAAAAATGAGTACATGTTGGCAGGTATGGACATTAAACATTGCCTGTATACTAAATCAATGATTGTGTTAACATAAACGACCAAATGAAAGTTGTCGACTTCTCTGTTTGGCTTTTCCGTTTAATTTTGCATCAAGTTCATTTCCACCCTGCTGCCGTGCCACAGTCCACCGCTACCGCTCTCCTAAACACACAAACGCTTCCTCTGTGAGGAAGACAGCTGCAGTCCAAAAGAAGACGAGAAGGAAGCCAGGACATTGTGATGGACATTTGAGCCACAAGTGGCTGTGCAACCAGATCTCCGTGAGTCACCTTCCATCACTTATCAAGAATACACTGTGACAATACTTCTGTCTGTCTGATATGCGACAGAAATACATGCGTGTTCCCTTTTTTTCTGCAGCTAGAACAGCTTCCACTCTACTGGGAGGACTCTGCAAGACATTGTATGTTGTGTCCGGGGGGGGATTTTTCACACCAAAGCTTGTTTTTGATTGGCCTGCAGGATATTCTAAAAATAAAATCAATCTTTAACGTATATTAAGAGATATTCGCTTTGTCGCCTATAACACAAAGTTAAGATGTGGATGTTTAGTTTGACAGCTTTACATATTGATCGAGGTTGGGTGACATCTTTAGCGTTTTTATGTACATTTGTGTTGACCATATCTCCGCTTTAAAACTGTCCATCCCGGTTTGATTGCTTTCCTTCTTTTCTGCATGTGCCTGAAAAGTTATTTTGGGCTAATGTATTCATACATTGGGCCTAAAATCACACAAAACCCTAATATTTCAATAGGGAAATTCTTTTTTTTACTGTAAAAAAAAAAAACATGTAATAAAACCCTTTTTATAACTTAGAATGCAAACATAAAACATATTGCTCAAAAATTTATGTACAAATTTAACAGTTACAATATTATTCACATTATTCCAATATTAAATTACAACATATTCATTATTTACACCACAAATGTGTCCCAATCCAATAAATCAAAAATGATGACCAAAATTAAGCATGTGTTGTCCATTCAAAGCAATTGATGTGCGTCTTTGCGTCATTTGACCACCTGATGGCACTGTTGGTTCACCCCACCCCCCACCTGTCTGCAACCAAACGGCTGTTCATGCTTTGACGAGCTTTTTTTCCACCACTAGGAAAGTGGTGTCGTGTTTCATTGCCTGTTTCCTGCCATCATGGTGCTTGCAGATATTGATCCTAAATCTGCCTTTCCTTGATCAGTTTTTACCATTTAAAGATTAGCGGGCAGTTTGAAGACTACGCCACCTATTTCCACATCAGCGAGTTCAAAGAATCTTAAAAACTAACATAGAAAATGTATCAAAACCCTTCAATTTTTTCTGTAAGGCGGGACACCCCTGCCTTAATGTTACTGATAGAAACACGAGTGACACTAAAATGAATGCACCTAGCATACAATTCCAAAATCCTCATACTGTAAGCGACGGGCATCACGAGGACATGTGCAAGCTCGGCGTGAGCTGATGTGTGTTGGATTCGGTAAATCTTCTTGTCTTGTAGGGATTGTAGTACGCCGTGTTGCCCTGCAGCAGAGTGCATCCAACACAAAACACACACACGTATAGATTGCGCTGTTTGTCAAGGTCGTTGGGGAGGATTTCCAGGAAGTGTGCAGAGATGCAATACTTCACATGGACGCCAGCATAGGGAGATGGCGAAGGGAGAGTGAGGAGACTTGATGGCGGGCATGAGGACTCCGTTTCCCATCATCTTAAATGTGAACTCGGTTACTCATTCTCAGTGAGATTACAGCCCCGATGAAAGTGGCTATATACCAACGAAGAGACGCTCCCCAGTGATTTAATTATGTATGACGCAGCAGTGATGTGTGAAATGATGTTTATTACAGTGCAAGCGTGTTGCTGTTAGCCCAGCTGCCACCAAGCTCTCACATACAAACTGCTAAATTTTAACCTTGTCCTAGCACTGGACTTTGCAAACGATTGTTTTGTATCGCATCAACATTCCTGCTCCGAGACTCCCAATGAACATTTCCTACAAGGGTAGACCTCCTTCAAGGCCTTAATCTTGGAACGGTACCACCTTCATACACACACTCACTTAGTATACTTAGTATTAACATGTGTGTATTATTCACAAGACAAATGCATGCATCCCGTGCATTGTTTATTACCAATCGAGGTCACCCCTCGGTACCCGGTAGCCTCCTGGCGGAGAGAATAAAACGATGCACACACAGATGTTACCGACGGCTGAGTTTACTTAACCGGAATATTGCCAATATTCTCATATTCCAGTTTTTAAAAACCCAGATATTTCCCCCGGTTACTCCTTTTCAAACCCGGATATTGGCATCATGTCTACCCCTATCAAAAGGAATATTTATTTGTGTTCAACTTCCATTAGAAAAGAATACCTACTTAAACACGGTGACAGAAAACCCCACACTTTAGAAGTGAGGAGGAAACACATCACCTTGGTAGTGTGGTACCCCCCTGGGGTAAAGGGGGCACAGGGAGATGTCGGGGGGGCATGGGAAGCAGGGAGTACTCTCAATGTTAGTGTAAACCTGCCAACATGTCCAAATTCATCATACTCAACATTCAGTTTGACCCTTCAAAACACTTGTTTGCTACAGTACAGATAAATAAATAGATATCAGTTTCTCGATAGTATTTCAAATGGAAAACATATCTGTCCCCTTGGGGGAGCATGACAGAAAATAACTGAGAGCCACTCATCTATTGAGACAACAGAAGAATAAGATTCCAGAGCAGATAAACTTTGGAAGACCCTCAAAAAAGCCCACTACAATGCCAAGTAACAAATCCATCTACTATGCCTTCTCTCTCCTCCATCCTCTCTTTCTCTCCCTCATAAGCGACTACGGAGTGGGACATTTCCTGTTTCCTCAATTTCTCACCTTCCATTAAAAAAGTCAGACGGAGTAGTGTCAAGTGCTGGCGGTGGGTCAGTACCAGCACCAAAGCACAAACAAGGGTGACTGCTACCAGCGTGCTGCTGCTGTTGATTTGAAGAAGCAATTACAGTTACCATGTATACAGGAATACGCCTGTTTGTCACGTACACAGGTTTGACATTGACTTTAACCCGCATGTAAACATAGTCAGTGGTGCAGCCCCCCACACCATTGCTGGCCATATAACACTCATGATGGTGGTGGGTCATGTGACTTGGCAAGCAGTTGTGTAAAATGCCAACCCCAAAAAAAAAAGCATTCATAGTCGCTTAAATATCATCTCAGTGTGTGTGTGTGCAGGTGACTGTATCCAGGCAGATTACGCGCTTATATCACAGTGACACATGTAAATGGCCGTCACACGCGTTCATACACACATGCTGGCAAGTTTTACTCCAAGGGAGGACAGGAGGAGAGAGGAGATGAAGAGGAAGTATGCTCCAACATGGATGAATGAGTAGGAGAAGAAATGCATTTTATGATAAGAGAAGAAGACAGAAGGAATGAAAAAGGGGAAGGATTGGCAGGTGATGATAAAAGGAAAGGATTGAGGCAATGTGAGAAGAAGGTACTGCACCTCAGTCACTTGATCTAAAGGCTCCTGTGTCGTGTGTGTGTGTGTGTGTGTGTGCGAGTGCGCGTTCCACTTGTTCTGATGCAGCGCACGTTTAAAAACTCCTCCTTTATTCCATTTTTTCACCACATCTGCATCATCCACTCCCACTTTCTCTCCATCCTTCTCCCCTTCCATCCTCACCAATGTCCTCCTCAATCTCCATCCTACTTCCTCGTCCGTTTCATTCCTCCACCTCAGTCCTTCATCCTTCACAAACTCTCCTCATGCTCTGTCCTTCCTACTCCTACTTCCTTTCCCGTTCCACTTCCCAGTCCAGAATTCCTCCACTTTCTTTTCAATGCTTCCTTCACCTACACTCTTCCTTCTCTGCTCATCCTCAAACTTTTCTCCTTCATCTTCATCATTCGCCTTTGACTTTTATTCGGAGCCCTCCATCCTCCTCCTTGCACCATTCCTCCTCCTCCTAGGCTCCTTCCCATACATACTGTAGAGTAGTGCTCAAAATAATTGCAGTCCAATTTGACTGACCACATTAAGTACTGCCATTAGTATAATATATTGCAACCCGGCAAACAAGTTACCAGTAGGCGCAGTACGGGATTGGTGGCCCGCTACTACGTGCCATTCGGTCCTTGTACAACCGAAACAGGAGCCTGGTTGGCATTGCCAGCAGTAAGTCGGGCTTGTTTCCGGTGAACGTTGGCCTCCGCCAAGGCTGCCCTTTCTAGGCGCAGTCAAGGTGTTGAGGGAGTCCAGCTTGGTGACCTTAGGATCTCGTCTCTGCTGTTTGCAGACGATGTGGTCCTTATGGCCTCATCAGGCTGTGACCTTCAGCGTTTACTGGAGCGGTTTGCAGCTGAGTGTGAAGCTTCTGGGATGAGACTCAGCACCTCCAAATCCGAGGCCATGGTTCTCAGTCGGAAACGGGTGGACTGTACCCTCCGGGTTGGGAGTGAGGTCTTGCCTCAGGTGGAGGAGTTCAAGTATCTCGGGTTCTTGTTCACGAGTGAGGGAAGGTTGGAGCGTGAGATCGACAGACGGATCGGTGCAGCNGATCGACAGACGGATCGGTGCAGCATCCGGAGTAATGCGGTTGCTGTACCGGACCGCCGTGGTGAAGACAGAGCTGAGCCGGAAGGCAAAGCTCTCTGTTTACCGAGCGATCCATGTTCCCATCCTCACCTATGGTCATGAGTTATGGATAATGACAGAAAGAACATGATCGCTGCTCCTTCACATCGAGAGGAGCCAGTTGAGGTGGCTCGGGCATCTCGTCCGGATGACTCCCGGGCGCCTTCCTGGTGAGGTGTTTTGGGCATGCCCAGCCGGGAGAAGGCCCCGGGAAAGACCTAGGACACGCTGGAGGGACTATGTCTCACAGCTGGTCTGGGAACGCCTTCGTGTCCACCCAGTGGAGCCTCGCCGGAGAACGGGAAGTTTGGACCTCCCTACTGAGACTGCTGCCCCCGCGACCCGGACCCGGATAAGCGGAAGAAAATGGAATGGAATGGAATATTAGTTTAGTCATTCACAGGTTTGCCAAATCCTAAAAAAGTTTGTGCAAAATAGTTTGAAGTTTGTAAAGTCACTGCTATTGTTTTGAACACACCCCTTTCAACAACTTTCCCAATTGCACAGTCTTAAGAGAGTGCATATATATCATGAATGCCAGGTTTTGTTTGTTTTCTGAGACTCTACTGCACTTACTGGAAACCTGTTTGCCATGTAGCAATAACAATTTACTAATAACAGTATCGAATCTGGCTAGTCACATTGGACTGCTATTATTTTGAACACTACTGTACTTCCCTGCTCATCCATCCTTCCTAAAGCTTTTCTCCTTCATCTCCATCATTCCACTTCTCTGCAATCCTTCCTCCTCATACATACTTCCTTCTGCACTCCCTCCTTCAAGTCCCTCCATCCATCACTCTCCCACTAGTCCTCCTCAATCCACCTTTTTGTTTCGCCTCCACCTATTTCTTACAGTACCTCCTTCCCCCTCCATCACATCATTCCAGCTCATTTTTCTCTCTCCTCCAGTCCAGATGAGGCTGATGCACCGCCCTCATCGCCATCATCTTTTCATCCGCGTGTGCGCATCCATCCGCGTGGTCACGACTCTGCTAAAACTGCAAAGAGGGAAGTGCTGCAGCAGGGAGGAGGAAAGCAAAAGGAAAGAAGGCTGCTGGTGTGGCGTCCTTTGTGCACAGCTGACTTGAACACGGTGCGGTAGAAAAATAAATACAATCAGAGAGGACACGCTACACTGGCTGTGATGGACACAACACTGCAACACAATGGAAGCTTCAGCATCTCATCCATCAACCCTAAAATATTCTACGGCTCAAACGATAAACTCTTATCAGACACAATGTGTGCACGCCGCTGAGGCATTAATGACATTATTAAATGATCTTTTTAAAATTAAATTCACATCACTAATCTCTGCTTAGGTGCATCTTCCTGTTAAAGTGACATCCAAAGGAGATCATTCTATGGAAAACTGCTCCTTAGCCACAACACCCATTAGCAGTCACTGCAACCCAGTCAATGATTTCACCAAAAGTTCAGGTTAGGCAAGAAAACCGTGATTCTATTGGCTGCTCTATAATGAGGTCATATTTTTCCCAGGAAGTCTGTCTTTGGGCTTTCTGCTGTAGGATCATCTGGCGGCTGAAAGGTCAGCGAGACGCTAATGAGAGAGCGACTCAGTTCTAAATATAAATGCTGGCTCTTGGACAAGGATCGATTTCAAAAAAGTAAATAGAGCAGCGAAGCATGTGAAGAAAATACCGACAAAGATTTGTATGCTGTGGAGCTTTTTTCAAGCTTTGATGTCTGCGGTCGCAGCGCAAACTGTGCAACGTCAAAGCTGAGAACGTCATTTCATGGAATTAAAAGCAGTTGGTCCAATTGAATCAATTTGGTCCAAAATTGGAAAAAATCCAAGACAAAGCAGGTTGGCATCAGGTGATGTCCCTCACCCCCCAGCACGTATTTTTATATTTTAGTTTTATGTGTGTGCTATCAGTGAGGATAAACCAAATAGGTTAGGGCCCGACTGATATGGGTTCTTTGGGGCCAATGCTGATCCTGGTATGAGAAAATACAAAAATTCAGATAACTAATATATTGGTTTGGTTATATTTTTATATTTTCCAATGGAAAAAAAGATGCTTTTGATGGCTTATATACAGTATATTACCAAACAAGGGAAGGTAGCCATTTTTTGTAATTCTCATTAGGGTCGCGGGTATGCTGGAGCCTATCCCAGCTGGCTGGCTGAATTGACTGGTCGCCAGACAATCACAGGCCAGACATACAACCAGTCACACTCACATTCGCACACTAATAGACAATTTGCCAATTAACCTAACATGCATGTTTTTTGGAATGTGGAAAGAAACCGGAGTACCAGAAGAAAACCTACGCACACATGGGGAGAACATGCAAACTCCACACAGAGATTCCCATCTCCTGACTGTGAGGCCAACATGCTGCCCACTCATCCACCGTGGGCCGCCATTTTTTCCAGTTTTCTATTTTTAAATACTATTGTGTACAAGCAGCATATAAACACAGCGAACAAATCAAAAATATGGCGTGCAAATGGCAGTAAACCTGTGGGGAATTAAATAATTATGCATAATCTATACATGTTTCACATGCCCCTTCAGTACCAGAGTTGTTCTTATTACTGCCAACCTACCATTGGCAGTAAACTTCTATTATCTAATGGCTATGATGAATGAAATAAAAAAATATGGCCCGACTTGTTGTAAAAACACAATATTACCTGCATTTTACTAGTGAAAAATAAGTATTTACAATTGTGCCCATCAGCCACCTTTCGACCGATTGCCCATTATTATCTCATGGCTAAGATTAAATCAATTTCTGTTGCGCCTGTTCTCACTGGAGTATTCTAATTGTCTTCAGGCGGGGCACACCCTGGACTGGTCGCCAGCCAACTGCAGGGCAGACAAACAACCATTCACACTCACACCTATGAACAATTACAGTCTCCAATTAACCTCGCATGCATATTTTGTGTTACTTGGAGGAGGCCCAAGCACCCACGAACCCACACACACACACGAGGGCGAAAATGCAAACTCTACATTGAGATGTTCCAACGGAACATGCGTACATTTGTAGAAATGACACTTGCTTGTAGAGAGGAGTTTAATAGCGCCTCATATCAAAACAACAATAAAGATAACAATAATAATGTTAGCAGTATCAGCCTAAAACAGACTGTATATTATTTCAAGACTCCAACATGTTGACAAACTGCAGTTACTCTCCTACAGTAGTAAATACTGAGAAATAAGAACTGGGCAAAAGAAATACAAAAAAATCTTGACATGTTTGAACAACACAGTGGGATATCTGACCGTAGATGTAATCTTTGATGGTGCACAGAAACTAGAATGACTGTGGAAACAATACAACAAAACAAATAAGGCGTCAGCAGCACCGCTTTGCAACAATAGCAATCTTGTGACCACGAGATGATAAGCAATGATGCAGCTTTTTTTTATTTTATTTTATTTTTTAGTCTAAATATGGACGCTGTGGTTTTTTTTGAGAAGCCTTCATCTTCCTGGTCCTCCTGAGGGACATGCAACCTTGTATCACGAGACACACAAGGACTGACTTCTAAACAGAAGACAGCAAAAAGCGGTTATCTGCACACACACATACACACACACACATACATAACAAGGTGTGAGAAAAGTTGAGAGTTAAAGAGCTCATCTCTAATCCTACCTACCCAAGGGAAGCGCGCGTGAGGGAGAGTTTTTTTGGGGGTGTCGCTCTCAGTAAACACCTCTCCTACGGTGGGAAAAGCTGGGGCTTAGAAATGGGAGGGGGTAGGTTTGTTTTGAAACTCTATCACGGCCAGGGCGGGTGGAGCTCTTTTTAGAGACGACTGGGGGTGCCAGAGTGTGTGTGCCGGGGTGATCGGGTGGAGGTCGAAAGGACATGGTGAGAAACAGCTGTCACATAGACATGCTGTACACGCACACACACACACACATCGTGATCTCACAGGCACCGGCGGTCCGCTAGCGTAGCTTCGGCGGTGGTCTTTTCCCAAACATATCACGTGTGAAAGCGGGCCTCGGGGGTCTACGGTGCTGCCGACTCGATCGGTGCGACGCAGCGGGCCGCCTGTCAAAGTAACACGACGCTCACATGCAACAGCTGAAGAGACACACTCGCGGCCCGGAGTTTTAATTCAAACTGCTGAGAAGATCTCACTCAATCAATCTCCATTGTCATCTTATTTAACAAAAGGGGGGATTCCCAGTTCACAATTAAAAAGGAGAGAAGAAGAAACAGATAAATATTCCCGAAATGACTAGGGATGTGAATCTCTTTGTGACGGACAATTTCATTTGTTTTGACATTGCTGTGCGATTAAAATACAATATCAACCCCACAGTTTTGCCTATGGTGCATATGTTCCACTTAGTCCGACGGTCCCTGAACGCACCTTGTAACTTTTCCAGATACAGTAGATTACTATGCTGTATTTTTCCCCTTTTTTCTTTCACCTCATATTTGCGCCCAAATGCCGACACTATGTGGGACTGCATTAAGGCAAGCACGGATGAGTGCTAATTAGGGATGTTTATTGGCATAAAAATGTAATATCGGTCAATAGTTTTTTCCCCTATAATGAAAACCGATATAGCTGGGCGTCGATGGGTCACCGATCAATATCGGGCCCGTTTCCGCAAAAACTCAGGTGATCAGCAAATGCTGATAATTGTCTTTCAGTGCCGATCCCAAAAGCAGATCATTAGACTATTGCAGCCCCCAGCCATCATTCGATGCAGTGTCGTATCTTTGGATGCGCTGTTTTCCCAGTTTCCCCTCCCGCAGAACGAGGTCCACATGGCAGACGGGTATGTTAGGAAGTGCCAACACATGTCACAGAAACTCTCGTACGGGTAGCACGTTCAACAAGACAATAGATGGAGTACGGCGAATTTTCAAGGCTCACGGTGTGATCGTCACCAACACTCGCTCGTATGTGTGTGACAGTCAGAAGGCGAAGCTAATAACCCAAAATATGAGCAGCCTTTCACAGCATTGCCGAGGCGCTGAGTGCTTTTTCGCGTACCTGGACGTTCCACCAATGTACTCTCCCATCCAAAGTCTCCAAAGGCTTCCTCATGCAGTGATATTATGTTCTCTTCCAAGTCCAATATGTTTTTGGCTAAATGAAGTGGCGGCTGCTGGTCATTGAAGGAGGGGAAGCTCATTTATTCCCCGGACTACACGATAAATGTGCTTATTTATTTATGTGTAAATTCTACCCTCCCTTCCTATTGTTTTTACCCAGATCAGTTCGGAACAACGAAATGAAAAACTTGAAGTGGAGGTTTACACATCAAGATCGCTGATTGGCTTATTTCACTGTGAATCAGAAAGGGATTCCGCCTCAGACAGATCATCCAGTCATCATGCAGAAGCCGAGCATCCGGGCCAGCCCACGGTTTCATAGACCCCCAGAGATGCAGAGCGCCTGACGGGCGGGGACAAAGCCCAGCATTTAACCAATAGCCGCACAGTTTCACGCAGTGGAACAACCCACTCTATGCTTCCCCATCAAAGTCAGTAGACATTCAGTGTCCAACTGTGTAAAAGCCTTGTGGTTTTGTGGGGATGAATGAGCAGGAAGTGGTGTCAGTTACCTGTGACGAGTAGCTGATTCTGAAAGGTATTCTAGCGCATATTTTGTCAATGAAATGTACACACAGCAGTGCATATTTGAGACATTTTAGAGGAAGCTGAGCTTAGAGCAGTCTTAGAGCAATCGCCACTGTCCCTCCCTTTCTGCGACATAGCCAAGATGGCAGCTATTGAAGGTGGCCAGTGTCCAGCACACTGCACTCCCCATTACGACCAACATCCAGGTACTGACAGTATACTGCATTTTCCTTCTCAGTGTGAACGCACTTGTGCACTCGAAAGGCTGAGCGTAAGTACACAAGAGTGAGAGCTAAGACACAGCATTTGAGTGACAGCTCATTCAATGACTAATGCTTTACACCAAACGCTTCCAAAAGACGAACGATCTCGTCATTCGACTTAGTGAAGAGGGCAAAACCGGAAAAAGAATAAACCAAATAAAAGAACAAGCACAGCTGTCACAAAGTGTGACACTCTGCAGTGATTACAGCTGCAGTGGCACAGATTGTGCATGCTTAAAGACGTCACACAATACACCGACCGCCCCCCTCCACCAGTGAAAACGATGACCTACGTCATACATACACTGCAGTGTCGTGCATTAGAGATTTAAGAACGCTGCTTCAGCTCCAATTAAAGCTCTTCCTGCAGCATGCACAGCAAAGGCACAACATCAATGATTTAGATGTGCTCTTATAAAAGAGGACGGAAAGACTACATAATCAGAACTCAACTTGGATCAGCACCAAACGGCACCTGGACCAATACACACTCATACGTGTATGAGTACATTTTTACATACCAGGGGTGGATAAAAATCTGGGATGCCATTTTGTGGTGATGGGCTGTGGGTTAGAGGTTGGGGGGGTATTGATGACATCATCATCAAATTTGCATAAATACACATATGTGCATGTCATGTTCTTAAGTTAAAAAAGACACTTTTTTTGTCCACTCACGATGGCTAAGGCTTACATCTGCATTTTAATGTAATACCAAATTGAAGTACAAAAATACCAGAGATAAACCCAACGATAAAGCCTCATTTCGGGGGAAATCCTCACTCACAGGGGCGGGTCTTCACATTTTGCTGTGCAGGGATTGGAACACCAAAATAATTGACATCTTCAAAAATGAAACACTCTTAATGTCCAAAGTAATCATCAAACGTACCTATTTGTTCATATAACGCACACAGAACAATGAACAACTTCATGCTCTGTCTCCTTTCTGTTTTCTGCACCATTCTCCTTGCAGTGTGATGCGTTCAGGCGCACTTGTAATTGTACGTTTTAGGTGCTAATTGTTTTTCATTTTTATTCACATAGCCCCATGACAACCGGTGTACCCCACTTTGGGAATCTAGGCTCTCGCATATGACCACCTCCTGCACAAAGTGCTACATTCGTAGACGGTCCCATCATAACGTGATGGCCAACGCAGGTAGCCACAAATGAATGTATGGGAAACACTGGGATTCTTCTTCTTCCTACACCTTTTTGGAATATGTTTGTTTTGCAAATGTAACGATGTGATGTTCGGCAACGTATCTTGTTAAGCCTGTCTGGAACAAATAGACCTTACCAAACAAAACCGGAGGTACAGTAAGCATGACCTGATTGGAAAAAAAAAGTGTATTTGACACAACCACTGATTCTTGTTTCTGATGGTTTATGTAGAATGAACCTTAGAATGAGTCAAAATGTTCCTGACTCTCGCTACTATAGTGTAACAAAGGCTTATGTGATGTTTTTTTGTTTTTCACACCATCTAATAAAATCTAATAATTGGCCAAAAAGTGTCTCCTGTGTGTTTGTGGATTTATTTCATCTCAGGGACTTGTTTTGCTCTCTAATTAAATGTAAACGCAAACCGAAAGCAGCGGATAATGAGGTGAAATTGCACGTCTCCTCACTCCTCGTGCACACCGTTCTCCAGCCGAGCGGCCTCCTCCAAGAAAGAACATCATCTCTCTTGCGCCAGCCTCCCCGACAGGCTAGAAGCACCTAATAAATTGACAATAAAAGTCCCACTAGCACACACAAACACGTTTGCTTTTATATACACTATACAAACAAATAGCAGTGTGTTCTTTCAGCTGCTGCGTTCACACACACACACACACACACACTTGGCTGAAGCAGTGACTTTTACAGTGACACTATGAACATTGCACGCCGTAAACATGTAGAAGCTTCTATATATTTACTCGCACATGCTTGTTTATTTCTGTGTGACCGCGAATGTGTTTTACTGCAGGGAACGTAAACACTTTGTCCTTAACATTAGTTGCACTGATAATAATAATAATAATAACGTAGAGTACGCACCGGTTAGCGTGTTTTGGGGTTAACCATCTTGGTTTTTCCTGAATTCAATAGTGTTTCACGCCCTCTTTATCAAAATGTTGGCGCTTGCAACTTTCCTTGGCTCCATTTTGGGTTACGGGGCACCACTGAATTGAAGACACTACTCATGTCAAAACAGGAAGGTGGTGGCGGTTGATCCCGCTGCCATGTTGTGTCTTTGGGGACAGTCTCATCACGAATCACACCTTCAACGAAGGTAAAAGTAGCCACATTAGTATGTACTCTTGCATTTGCACGCATTTGGAATTGCTCTCTGCAGGTCTAACTACAATTGTAAAACCACTGTGTTACCGTTTTTGGCTTTCTGGCACAAATTAATTGGATCTGTTACGGGAAAAAATCTTTTTGGTTGGTGTCCGTTTCGGTTAGAGTCAGCCCATCTTAAAGGGATTAGTGACGCTAACCACGGTTTCACTGTATATCAAAGGATTACCTTGCGTTTGGATTTTTCGTTGGTGTTCTCGCTTCTCAGCAAAGTTGACAGAGTCTTCTAAATAGCGCCTCACTTCTTTGTACGTCTGTGTGACAGTTTAGAACACACGTGTCAGACCCGTGCCCTGGAGGGCCGAGACACTGCAGGTTTTCTCTCCAACCGGGTTCTCCTGCAGGTGATTTTAATTGATGAGCTCCTTCCCTCAAATTGAAGGTGGTGTTTATCATTAAACTCCGGCTCTAGTGAGCGGCTAAGAAGAAAACCCGCTGTGTCTCGACCCTCCGTGGCACGAGTTTGACACCCCTGGTTTAGAACCTGAGCCATTGCCAGCTCACCTCATTCAATCCCAGCCATTTATCAAATAACAACCCCTTTCGGTACCGCCCGTTTTAGACAATTTTGACTGATATTTTAAGGCACAGGGAATATTCTGTTCTATGGCTGTATTACCATGGATGATACCAAAAGATTAAGATGAGACTTCGGTCTGTCATAAAAAAATGCGTTTCTACCTTTTTCCATTCTTTGGTAATCAGAAGTACAACATAGGTAAGTTTCAGGGAAATATCAGTTCCCAACTAAAAAGATACATGTCAAGCATAACCACCTTCACTTTGACACTATTTGTTTTGCTTTTGTGACAGCTCAAACATCTAAACAACTACAAACAACACAAAAAAGGTTGTTTTACATCAGAATAACAATTTATTTACAAATATAACACCATGAACTATTTGCAATTTTCACACTTGGAACTGAACTAAGTGTGTGCACACACAATGTGTAACCTTCTGCACAGTACACTCATCAATGCTCTTCCACTTTCATTCACTTTCACATACCGAGCTTTTATCAAATGCACTTCCGCCTCTTTGTGGTCGTTTTTCCGGCTTAAAACTGGTATAGAAATGACATCCATTAGTGTGCAGTTGAGTCATTGCCTCTTTTTGCTGTGGTGCAAAAAAACGTTAAAAAATGACGTATAAATCCGTATTTGGTTCGGGAGAGCAGGTTTATAAAACCTTATAAATACATCTTTGGTATTAAATGAGCTAATAAAGCTTTCATAAGGCTACGGTTTGACCCTGGAACAGATGATTTCCACACTGCTCAAAAAAATTACAGGAACACTTTTTAATCAGAGTATAGTAACCTATCAGTCAAACTTCTGGGATATTGATGTGGTCAGTTAAGTAGCAGAGGGGGTTGTTAATCAGTTGCAGCTGCTTTGTTGTTTTGCTTTGTTGAAATCAACAACAGGTGCATCAGAGGGGCAACAATGAGACAGGCCCCAAAACAGGAATGCTTTTCCAGGTTGAGGTCACTGACTCCTCATCTCTTTTGGCTGATTTTTGCTTACTGGCTTTCTACTGCTGTAGTTTTTCACTTGGCTTGGATCAACATCTCTGCTGATAGCATGGTGCGGTACCTGGACGCTACAAAGGTTGCACAAGTAGTCCGACTCCTCCAGGATGGCACATCAATACATACCGTTGCAAGAAGGTTTGCATGAAGGTTGTCTCCCAACACAGTCTCAAGAGCATGGAGGAGATTCCAGGAGACAGGTAGTTACTCCAGGAGAGCTGGGCCATAGAAGGTCCTTAAACCCTCAACAGTATCGGTATCGGTTCTTTTGTGCAAGGAGGAACAGGATGAGCACTGCCAGACCCGTACAAAATGACCTCCAGCAGGCCACTGGTGTGAATGTTTCTGACCAAACAATCAGAAACAAGCTCCATGAGGGTGGCCTGAGGGCCCGATGTCCTGTAGTGGGCCCTGTGCTCACTGCCCAGCACTGCAGAGCTTGATTGGCATTTGCCATAGACCACCAGAATTGGCAACTACGCCACTGGCGCCCTGTGCTCTTCACCGATGAGAGCAAGTTCAACGTGAGCACATGTGACAGATGTGAAAGGGTCTGGAGATGCCATGGAGAAGTTATGCTGCCTGCAACATCATTCAGCATGACCGGTTTGGTGGTGGGTCAGTGATGATCTGGGGAGGCATATCCCTGGAAGGACACACAGGCCTCTACAGGTTAGATAATGGCACCTGACTGCTATTAGGTATCGGGATTAAATCCTTGGACCCATTGTCGGAACCTACGCTGGTGCAGTGGGACCTGGGTTCCTCCTGGTCCACAACAATGCCCGACCTCATGTGGCTAGAGTATGCAGGCAGTTCCTGGAGGATGAAGGAATTGATACCATTGACTGGCCCCCATGTTCATCTGACGTAAACCCAATAGAACACCTGTGGGACATTATGTTTAGGTCCATCCGGCGCCGCCAGGTTGCTCCTCAGACTGTCCAGGAGCTCAGTAATGCCCTGGTCCAGATTCGGGAGGAGATCCCCCAGGGGACCGTCCGTCATCTCATTAGGAGCATGCCATGCGTACAAGCACGTGGGGGCCACACAAACTACTGAGAATCATTTGGAGTTGCTACAATGACATTTTGGGAAAATGGACCAGTCTGCTGCATCATTTTTTCACTTTCATTTTTGGGGTGTCTTTGATTTCTCTCCTCTATAAGGTGATCATTTTAATTCCTATCAAATTATGTGGCATCATTTTGTTATTAATACTTCACCTACCTATTATCAGGAAAGATATACAAGATCATCCCCCCCGTTTAGATCTGATGTGTTTTCAAAGTGTTCCTCTAATTTTTGAGCAGTGTATTTAAATTATTTTCCTATTAAAAACTGTTTACCTTTTGTTTTTCTTAATGTTTTGTTTATCTTTCATCTAGCGTCTCGGCGTTAATAGAAACAAAACATGCACAACTCAACAGAAAGAGAAAAACAATAAACAGGAACTCACCTTTTCATTTGTCTTACAGATTTGTTGACATTGCCAAACTCTCGCCTTTCTCTCTCGCCACACGCACACACACACGCACACACACACCGCTGAGTCTTACTGTTTTGGATGCAGCAATCAAACATGTTGGTTTCAATCAAAAACACTATAATTTCCTATCAAAAAGCAATTGCAGACTTTTCTTGTGTGTGCGTGCGTGTGTGTGTGTGCTTCAACTGCTCTATTTGTGAGTGTGTGTGTGAGTTGTGGTGCATTGTGTGCGTCAGCTATGTCCCCTGCTGTCTCAGAGGAAGCACACACCCCTACTCACTATTATTGAATGCATTCAAATACAAGCAGGAAGTCACATCTGCATGTGTTAACTGACTAGACTGGATGTACATGAACATGACTTGCATAGAGGACCAAGATGAGGAAGTGTGTGTGTGCGTGGGTGTGCGTGTGTGTGTGTGTGTGAGTCATGCCATCAGTGGCTGTCTAATGTGGAGACAGACGGCACAGCCATCTGCTCCGAAGACAACCACATGTACAAGCAACGTTTTCCTAGTGCAGTCGCCCCTCGCCACACAGCGGTTCGAATTTTGCGGCTTTACTCTAACACGGTTTTTCCAGAATATATTAGTGAATAAATCATCATAATCAAAATATGCATATTTAAGATAATATCATGGATCTGCTGCCTGAATATACACCTTTTCAAGTATAAAAATAGCAAAATGAACTAAAAATACAAATACAAGGCATTCAAAAGACGCATTCAAACACACTGACGTAATATTCTACACTAGTCACTAGGTGTCAGTAATGTTACTGTAATGTTCGGTGAGATACAGACATACACATGCCAGAACCACAAGCTTTAGTTGCAGGTTTGAGTTATCGCACAACAATGGGCACACTATTCCTAAAAAAAAAAAAAAACTAAAAAATAACAATACTAAAAATTCCTGCATAAAATAATAATAATCATAATATTACTAGGGATTACACGAGCATGAGTCTTATTTTTGTCATAAATGGTTTATTCATTTTTATTAAGTGATATTGGGTAGTACTGTATTGGGTAATATGAGTGTAAAGGTGACTATAGGGGTGTTACTTCATGTCTAGAGGGCTCTAATAATGTTAAACACTATACATTACTGTATTTGGAAGATTTGTTTTATAAATAAGGAATCCTACTTTGTGAAATTGACGGTTAGGTCTGGAACCAATTAACCACGATAATCGAGGGATTTCTGCATTCTCATCGTTAGCATGTTAGCACGTGGCATGTGGTTATGAGCTACTAATCTTCAGCAGGTCAATTTTCTAACCTGGCGTTGGTGCAAAAGTGAGCTTCATCGGCAGTAGAAATAGGTTAGCTTTGGTGGCTAACTGGGATAATCTATCCATCTATCCTTTCATTTTCTTCCGCTTATCCGAGGTCGGGTAGCGGGGGCAGCAACCTAAGCTTGGAAGCCCAGACTTCCCTCTCCCCGGCCACTTGGTCTAGCTCTACTCAGCGAAAGCCGAGGCGTTCCCAGGCCAGCTGAGAGACATAGTCTCTCCAACGTGTTCTGGGTCTTCCCCGAGGCCTCCTACCGGTTGGACGTGCCCTGAACACCTCCCCAGGGAGACGTCCGGGAGGCATCCTAACCAGATGGTTTGTTTGAAATGCCGATTAAGGCGTTTTCACCTGTAGGAGCTAGAAAGCGAATGATTACGAATCCGTGTTTAGATGCCTGGAAGACAGCCCTCCAGTCTCACGGAGGACCAACCATTAGCTTGGGTTTTTGAGGCCAGAGCCTAATTCATATTTCAGCCATGACTGTTTGCGCTGGTAAATTATTTACATGTGGTCGCGTGTACGTCTGAATCCCAGGCCACGCACATGGATCACTGCTTACCCTGGTTGCCAGTCTTCAAGCCTTCAACTCTTCAAGATCGTCTCGTCCGTTGACTGCATTTACGACCTCGCATTGGCTTGTCATGGTGCTCATTATTTGTGGTGGTTCTGAGTTTAGTCCAATCTGGAGGCTAATCCTTAACCTGGATTTACTGCCTTGAAATTAGTTGGGGAAGACTCCAACTAAAGGAATATAATCTGGACATGCTGCTTTGCACCGCATGGATCAGAGACACACTTTTGTTGTAAAAGTGATGACAAATCCGGGATGGCACTCACAAGGACATTCAGGCCTTTGCAACACTTCACTCCCAGTCGCTCCATCTGCTGTGTCTGTGATGATGCCAGTACACAAAACAACTGACGTCCCCAATCGTTCATCGTTGTGGACTTTTCCAGGCGTTCACTTACGCGAACAGCCGAAACTCCTACTGTTGAAGCAGCAGGTGGCGCTCTCTCGCCTAACGGTTCAGCTATACAGTGACGAGATGACAGAGGATGATTCTGATTGGATAGAATTTGAGTAACTACTGCCACCTGCAGGTCTGGCGTGCTTATGACTGTGGTTCCCTATGCATTTATTCAAAGGCAAGCTTGTGTGGACACCTCTTAGGGAGAAATATACGGTTTTACAAATACCCAGTTCTCTGATCACTTGATCAAGCCTTTTTTAACACTACTTTTCTAATATTCCACACTACACAATAATACAAGTAAAAAATATGCGTTCATATCAGTATCGGATACCAGAACTGTATCAGTATCGGCCCATATTTAAGGCTGCATTATTGGTATCGGATCCAAAGCGAAAAAGCTGTACACCCTTACTGAGATGTACAGGAACATACGACGCCACCACACACTTACCACACTCAGTCTCCGCCTCTTTTGAAACCGGGGGGTACACGCAAGTGAGAAAGAGTCATGGGTACCATCAAGATATTTTGCAGGGCCACGTGGAATGGTTGCAATTCAGCTTTAAAAAACGAGAAGAAAGAAAGACAACATATTTTGCTGTCACTTTCGGCAGTAATCGATTTGGCGCAGTGTCAAAACTGGCACACTCAGGAACACGGTGTATACAGTACACTTACTAAGTGCACTTACCAAAGTATTCCATTGGATACACACTGTAAGTGAAGTACACACAAAGCATTACATTAGCATACTTAAAGAGATTATAAAAAAGGTGTACATAACAAGCAAGCAAAACATTTTCCTTGACTTGTCGCAATGTTTGTTTTGAAAGACATGGTGAGTGTTGCTTGCCACCAACACACACACACAACACACAGTAACAAATTGTGCATTAGTGACACGCACACTCTGTGGCATCGGTTGCGTTTACTACGCCACGTTGGCTGCTTCCCTCGCCTGCTGGATCTCCCTGGAGATGCAGAGCATTGCGCAACCTCACACACACACAATGACACTATCAATTATCTCTCATTCAAATCTGTGACTCGTCCCTATCTCGGCTGCAGTGTCCTGGAAAGACCCGGCGCACGTGCGCGCGTACGTGAACGCGCAGGTACCATGCCCGACAGGGGGCTGGACATGCGAGAAAGAGAGAGAAAGAGAGAGAGAGGTTGTTTCTCAGGATAACAAGCAGCAAGCGCTGCATTCAAGAGCACTGAGGCGCATTCCCAACCAGCTCAATGGCTGCACAGAATAAAGACAGGAACAGGAACGGTGCTGAATGGCACACCAGCTTCCACTTCCTTTCCAACCTCTTCCTGGTTTGTCATACACTTCCTCGCCATCTTATCCATGACCTTTTCTCTCTGGCCTGGCTTCTTCCTCGCACCTCCCCACAATGATTACACATCAGCACCGGTTGTGTTTTTATGGATCACACAAACAATGCAATGATATCACATTTAATTGCATCACAATCCCATGTGTTTTCTTCCAGGGGACTCCAAAATGATGATTTATCCATCCATAGAAGACAAATTTATCACAAACGAGTTTTCTTTATGAACGATAAACACTTTTATTGCTATTGAGTGCCAAAATATGCATTATTCTTCCAATTATTCTCATATAATATAATCTAACTATTATTAGGAATGTAACAATAGTCCATAATCACAGTTTGGAGGCAGTGATTAATTTGGGATAGCACTACACCGTCAAAATCCGCGCCCACAGCAATACGGATGCGTACTGAAACTCGGTATCATAATGGCATAAAGTAGCTACAGTAGTATGGGAATAAATAGCAGTCCAATGTGACTAACCAGATGAATCACTGTTATTAGTTAGTGTTAATTATTTTTATTGCTACATAGCAAACAAGGTACCAGTAGGTGCAGCAGATTCTCAGAAAACAAAGACCCAGCATTCATAATATGCATGCTCTTGAGGCTGTGCAATTGGGCACTTGGTTGAAACAGGGGTGTTTAAAAAAAAAAATAGCAGTCCAAAAAAAGCAAGTCTGGTGCTTGTGTGTCTCACCCGACATTAAAATTATCATACTGACACGCAGTGACCAGTGCAGAGTACTTACATGAATGCATCCTCTGAATGCCTTCATTTAGACATTTTTATTCTTAAAAATATGCTCAATTTAGGAATAGAAATATGTAATATTTGCTTAAAAATGCAGATTTTCAACTAACAACTGGTTAGCCAAATTTAGCCAATAGCCATGAAATTCAAAGCGCCAAGTGACAAGGGATTACTGTCCTTAGTTGTCATTTTTATTCATTTTACGGTATAATTTAAGTTATTAGTCTGTTCTAACTTGCATGTCGTACAATTTAAAAAAAATAAAAATGCTTTGTTTTTCGGCCAAAATTTGAGTATTGCTTAAGTACCGCAACAGTTTTGTTTTTGTTTTTTTTGTCCTGTCCAGTCATTAGGGCAGATAGTATGTAGGATGTACATGCCCCTACATGCTAAACAGATTTACTTTACCAGGGAAAAGTAGAACATACTCTCCTTGTCACATGTATTTTATTGTGTACTTAATTTTTATGCTTATTTTTATGCAAATCTGGGGCGGCCGGACTGGAGCGGGAGGGGATAGAGAAGAAGAGAAAAGAAGACAGAGGGGGACCAAACAGAGAGAGACAACAACAACAATTGCAACAACAGAGACAAATTAGACTACATCAACAAAAGTCTGTGACGGTCGTAAAGCCCTTAATGGAAACAACAAAATAATGTGATCACAATAACAGGAACAGTTTCAAAAGTACCCATTTTGCACTGGTATCAGATAATATGTGACTGATATCCAACCCGACTTAGGATCTAAGTACGCAGTCTCTGTAGGCTTGGCTACACTGCATTTGTTTACGTACTGGACGAGTGATTATATCGCAAGGCAGTTACACTTCCTGTCCCCCACTTAAACCGTGTGGGAACCAAGTGTTCGGAACAAAAAAGACAGTTCCATTGTACCCCTAACTATTAATAGTTCCATTTTTCACCAATCAAACATGTCAAGGGTGTGAAATAATGGACTTTTCTGGGGTAGATCAAAAGGAACAATCATTGACATGAGTCATGCTTTGAAGCAGGGGCTCAGAACATTCAGAGAACAATAACTCGCATCCCACTGAAAACAGTATTGAAAAATGACGTCAGTGGAGACGGTTTAGCATCAAAGCATTACTGTCTCTTTTTGGCATGTCATCTAAAAAAATGGTGTCCCTCTCCTTCGCCGCCACCTCGATCCAGCATGTGCGTGAGTGTCATGGCAACAGTGCAGCTATTATATATAACACAGCATCATGCATGCTGCTGCAGCCTGCAGGAATACCCATGTACCAGAAAAATCCCAACAAGACACTCAAGACAATTATTCAATTAAACTGCACCCTGTCTCTGTTTTTTATTTACAGACGTCCGTGTGGGAGGGGCTAGTAATCAATAGCGCTTAGTGTTGGCACTTCTATGTTTAAAGCCACACAAGGTGGCGTTTATCACACTACATTGTTGAATTTAATTAGAAGACCGAGCTATTGAAAAAAAGCTAAAGAGAATTTGGTCATTGAGCGGGAAGAAAACTAATGACAATTGCTTTCATTTAATTATGTGCTCAGTTGGTTTGTTCCTCTGGGGGAATCTTAAACTTTAATGAACAAAACCGCTGCTCAAAATCATGTCCCTTCAAGTTTTATTTGTACTTTTTACTCCTCGTTTAAGATGCACTGAAGTCACAGTTCAAGCTTTAGGAAGTAAACATCCAAATTGCCCAAGGGCACCAATATGGTCGGTTTAGATCAGCGGTTCTCAACTGAGACCCGCCATCACCCCACAGTGAGTAGCAGCGGCCCAATTTAGGGGATTTTCAACCCAAACTTCTCAAATCTCTTCTATTTTTTAGGTAGTGTTTGCAACACAGCAGCAGTGAGCTGCAGCGGTGTGACGCTTTTGATTATCCACAATGGAACATTCCCGGCATTTCAGCCAATAAAGTGGAATGTCTGTCAGAGTGAGACATCCCGTTCAGCCAAGCATCACTTCTGTGTTTAATATGATGCTTTATGACTGCAAATACTTCCAGACTATTACACTTCAAATATATTATTCATATTGTTATGGACGAGAGCTCTTAATGAGAAGCAATGACTTGCAGAAACATTTAAATGTGGTTCAGTAAGATGCTAAATTATGCTTCTCATGCTAATTATAATTTATTATGAATGAGTGTCTAGCTTGTCAAAATATTATCTCAATTTAGCTGGACTTTTAGTGGATGCTTTTAGTTTGGGCGAGGCCTTTCCCAAACTTCCAATTGCAAACACTTTACAGCTTTTATCCAGAAGCACTTGGACTGAGACGATGCCGTCTTTTTCCCTCCTGAGCAGCTGATGGCTAATAAAACGCTTCTCTTCCCCAGGCACACTCGGAACACTTTGCTTGGCCCAGTTAGGCGCACGGATGACCTGCAGGACCGCTTCGCTGTGCTGCTTCTATTGAAGTGACAAGGAAGCTCTATATTTAGGAGGCCTTACTTGTGAGCTGGGCCTGCTGGGTCCCATCGAGTATGTGCATGACAAAGACACACCAACACTGCTTCTAAAAAACAGCCGCATGACCTGCGATTAAAATAACAGACAAAGTGAGCCTTGGAAAATGGAAAATGGACAGAAAATCCGCATAATCGGAAGGTAAGCAGGTGTGTAACGCTACATTCAATACTGCTTCAGTGCACTCTAACATCAACGAAGCAACCTGACGTCTCCTCTTTCAATCAGGCCAACAACGGCATCGTCTGCTCTGACATACTGACCAATCACAGCTCAGGGCCTTGCCACTTTATTGCACACACACTCATGCGGCGTCTCAAATGGAACCCTTCCATCAATACACTTCAATACGTATACTGAGTACGCTGCATACTTAGTTCCGGAATGCACAAATATTGCACACCGATCGGAAATGCAATATTTACCCACTTAATAAGACCACAATAAATAAAATACTGCTGCTTACTGGCTTACAGTATATGCAACTACAATATATTAGCATTTTTGAAATAAAATTGATATTATCATTCACTATTTTCTCCTCGGCCGCCGATATTGAACGTTTGGAAGGGTCTGCTATGTAGCCAAAATGACGACTATTGAGAGTAGGTAGGGTCTGCACACTGGCAATGACAGTGTACTGCATTTTGCCAAACTGGTCTCCCTTGGCCATCTGGAGGGCGGACTCGCTGTCGCTTCTTGGGGTCGTGGGTTGGGCCCCCTTCTCCGGGGTGCCCATTGTGGGGCCAGTCCCTGGGGTCTCCCTAGTTGGTCCCTGGCTCTTGGAGGGGGATGTGGTTCGGGTTGGGGTTTTTGTGAGGTTTTTCTGCACTTTTTCCTTAATTACTCCCCAAATGTTCAACCCCAACCACCCTGTTCTTCCATGTCACATCCGACATGAAAATGTGGGTCAACAAAATTCATAATAAACACCGGCGGGGCCTAATATTGTTTATGAAGTTTCACTTGGCAGATTTATTCAGCACCAAAAGACAGTTTGACTACCATTCAGCTGCTAGGATGCTGGAAGAGACACAAAAAAATACAGTGGGAACGCACTTATGCACTCAAAATGTGTGGAAGTGTTCAAATTGAGACACAGCACACACACACAGGTTACTCAATATGGACTCTGCAACATTGCAGTGCAGAGGTCATGGGTATCTTGTAAAACAAAAACAAGTGAAACAACTTTAAGGGCGTTTGTATTCGCTAAGCACCTTTGATCAGCTTTCACCACAGCAGCACTTTGCCCTTTGGGAAGGACACTGACACGCACGCACACACAAAGGGACTCATACACACACGCATAATTGTGGTGACCTCAGAAGCATGTGAAAGGTATGTGGTCTATTTTTCTCCCCGGCTAAAATAGAAAGGGTTTTAATAATTAGCGCGCACACTTAACACATGTGCACATGCGCCGCTATCGATATGCACGCAAGTGTGCGCTGTCCGCTTGCCGTGCACGTCCATCCCTGTGACTCGCACAACATTGTAACACAAGAAAGGGGGAAAACGAAAGCATGACCGTTAACACGTCTACTTCCAGCACACTTTACCGCCACATGTTGCATGTCCAGGTCAAGAGTCAGGCGACGGGAAGGCGCGGCAACCAGAACACGGGGCCTCTTGACCCTTGACCTCGTTAGCCCTTACTGACAGGGAGAGACGGCATCAAAGAGCAGATATTTCTGGAAAACAGTACACATCCTGCAGGTGTGAAGCCTGAAGGACAACATGGCCGTGACTCCCTAAGAACGCACTCCGCTCAGACGTGACAGACTTGCGCGCCGTCCAGAAGTTATTTTAGAAGCAGGCTGGCACGGGATACATGAACTTTAACAAAGAACACCTCACTGACACATGTGAGCTTTAGCGTGCCCCAGAGCACTGGTCTGTGGCTTTCACACAGAACCTGCTGTCATTAAACAGCCCGTTATAACTTCGGGATGTTTATCTAAACAGCCAACAAATTTGCTGCACACATTTAGGAGACTGACAAGCATGTGCGTTTTCAATTTGAGCGAGACGGGTTGACATACACGGCCGTCACCAGGCAAAATGTCTTTGCACTTAGCAAATGATCGGCCATAAGCCATTCACCATATGTCTAACGATGATAAAACTTTGACGATATGTGTATTACATGTATGCTAACATGTCTTCCAAAGCATTTTGACCACAGCCCATAGGGGGCGCCACAAATGGCATTATTATCCATATAAACATGTTACCTAACATGTTTAAAGGCTTTTTAAAGGAGCAGAAATGTGCAAAAAAGGGGAAAAAACAGGTGTATTGTGTGTGTGTGTGTGTGTGTGAGTGTGTGTGTGCATGTCGGGGTTTGTGAGTATACAGGTCACGGTCTACGCAGGCTAATGTCAGACTGTCCGGTGTTTAACATGTTAACCTACAGACCACATTTAGCGCATGATTTCACCATAGGCATCAGTCAAAGCATGCCGATCATTAAAACAGATGACCGCTGCGCCAACATGGCCACATGGCTTCTAGGTCACCAGGCTCCACCTCTAAGCACAAGCAGCACCCAGCTTGTCACATGCAAGGGCACATACCTGCATGCATAAGTGCAAGGCTTTGGTGACTACTGCACTGCATCAATACACACACACACGCGCACGCACGCACACACACACATGCATACAAAGACAAAGGAGCCCAGTGCAATCAGCGTCCCCGTCCTTGAGGCGTGAGGGATGCCGGGGCGGCACTTGCACAAGCGCACACCTTGGTGGTGACATGATCAGGTGATGTGTGTTCTTATTAAAAGTCTCCCCGACTGGCTGACATTTTACTTGTTTTTTTGATATTCCCGTCACAGAAAATGATGGCAAACATTTTCGGCCTTTTCAAATATAACCCCACCCCGACTCCACCTTCTTGCAGCTTTGCAGTTCGAGCGGTGATTCATCAATCCCTCCTGCCTTTGCGACATTAAATCACATATCAGGAGAGCACTCACACATACTGTATGTTGTTCTACACCAAAATGACAAGGCTTTTTCAGCTACTTCCACATTTCTCCAAAACATTCAAATATCAAAACAGCTATGGACACATTCCAAAAAATACCCACATTTTCCATAATTCCACATTTCCAAAATGTACGGACAGTTTTTACGATCATTTCTCACATTTTTCAACCCGTTCCAAAATGAACACACTCAGCTCTTTTAAAGGGCACCTACTATGCTTTTCCTCTTTTCTGACCCATAAATGTTGTTACAATGTTGTATTCTCATGTTAAACGATGCCAACGCGTCAGATCATACGTTTTTTTGCATTTGGAAGTGAGCCCTGAAAGCAGTATCGGATTTTTCTCAACACAGAGTTCCGCTGAAGTCACGCAACCTGGACTTCCTGATATGAGCAACTGTGAGCAAAGGCTCCCAGGAAATGTTTGTTCAGGTGTAAGGGAAAGCTAATTTTGTTTAACAATGTTAAGCTGGACTATTCGCCAAACTGTTGCCGAAATCTTTCCAACGTTACTTGGTCGTTGTCCCAACTGTGTTTATTTTGTGTAAGTAATGGGACAAAAGGGGCCGCACGATGGATGAGTGGTTAGCACATTGGCCACACAGTCAGGAGATCTGGAAGACCTGGGTTCAAATCTCCGTTGGGCATCTCTGTGTGGAGTTTGCATGTTCTCCCCGTGCGTGTGTGGGTTTTCTCCGGGTACTCCGGTTTCCTCCCACATTCCAAAAACATGCATGTTAGCTTCATTGGCCGCTCTAAATTGTCCATTAGAGTGTGAATGTTTGTTTGTCT
>QODF01000243.1:440033-466554 GCA_024372805.1 Oostethus manadensis
GGGAACATTCATTAGCAGCTGTTAGCCATTGGATGACTGGGTCAGGATTCAGGTGGATAGTTCAAACTGGGTTCAGAGACTGCTCATCTTCTATGAGCTCAGTCCAGACTTGAGTGGGTATACAGTATTCAAAAACTTCTCATAGTGGAGTTTCACAGTGCCACATAGGAAACAAAGCCTCATGAGTGTGTCTGTTCCGGGTTGAAAGCTCAATTTTTCCTGTCCACTTCTCTCTTCTTAGTGAACGCCTTGTTTATTTGTTTTCTCTTGTCATCAGCTCCTTCGTCTCTCCCAATCTCTCACTCTTATCTCTCTTCTTTCCCCTTAATCCAAATATCTCCCTTATTTCTCTCATTTCCCCGTAACTCTCGCTGTCCTCTTCATCCGTATCACTCCCTAGCATCTTGATTGTTTTCCTGTAACTCTCGCTGTCTTCTTTATTCGCATCTCTCGCTTGTTTCTCTCTTCTTTCCCCGTAACTCTCTCTCTGTCCCCTTAATCCAAATATCTCCCTTATTTCTCTCATTTCCCCGTAACTCTCGCTGTCCTCTTCATCCGTATCACTCCCTAGCATCTTGATTGTTTTCCTGTAACTCTCGCTGTCCTCTTTATCCGTGTCCCTGACTCGCATCACAATCCTTTTCCTGTACTTCTCGCTGTATGTCTTTTCCTTGTTCGTAACTCTCGCTGTCCTCTTTATTCGCATCTCTCGCTTGTTTCTCTCTTCTTTCCCCGTAACTCTCTCTGTCCTCTTTATCCGTATATCTCACTCTTTTCTGTCTTCTTTCCCTGTAACTCTCGCTGTCTTCTTTATCTGTGTCCCTGACTCGCATCGCAATCCTTTTCCTGTACTTCTCGCTGTATGTCTTTTCCTTCTTCGTAACTCTCGCTGTCCTCTTTATTCGCATCTCTCGCTTGTTTCTCTCTTCTTTCCCTGAAACTCTCGCTGTCCTCTTTATCCGTATATCTCACTCTTTTCTGTCTTCTTTCCCCGTAACTCTCTCTGTCCCCTTAATCCAATATCTCCCTTATTTCTCTCATTTCCCCGTAACTCTCGCTGTCCTCTTTATCTTTATCTCTCATTGGTTTCTCGATTGTTCTTTGACTCATCCTTAGGTGTCACTTGCTTCACTTCTCTTCTCTTTCGTCTGTTCTTGTATTTAGAGTCGTAATGTTTAACACCTGGAATGCACAGATTTCATTGGCTGAGTCAACTCATGTGGGATTTTTCTGATTTGATCAACCAGTACGGTCAACCAGCACCACGACAGTCCCAAAAAGCTGTGCAGGTCAAAACAGAAGCACTTTGTCAAAACTAAAACTACTTACTATAGGTCTAGCTCCTCGTAGGGGCACATCTGGATTTGGACTCAAACTAGTCTGTCTATTTTCCAAAAATTCCACATTTTCCAGCCCCAAAGTCCCATTAAAGGGAATGCCATTTTCCCACATTTCTCAAACCATTCCAGCATCTAAACATTCAGACACATCCAAAAATGTCCTACTCTTCCCATAAAGCACTTCAGATTTATCTCTTCAGCATTTACATGCAATTGCTACAGAAATGGCCGTTTCTAGTCTTCTTCTTCTTCTCGTATGACATATGCAGAGTTAAATTGATAAGTCCAGGCTAAGGCATCTTTTAGGCCATTGATTGCCTGCAGGCCACACGGACAGCATCTACCTTCTCTAGTTATTTGTAGTGGTTTTATTGCTGCGTCTAAAAGGCCTCGCATACTTTCCGTGACGCCCATACGCCAACCTCTTTTTTTCTATCAATTAGAACTTCATTAGCGTGTCATTTGAAGTTATTACCGTCAATATAATGTCCACGAAAGCATCTTTAAAAGGTTCTTCGCAGCCTGACATCATCACAGGTGAGCTGAACGATACAGAAAGAGAGACGGGAATGAATAAAAGGCGTATTTGTGCGAGATGGACCTGCAGCGTTAGCCGACTAGGCCGCTTATCCAAATGAGGAGATAACCGTGGCTTAGTGGCTTAGCACACACTCAGAATTAGCCCAGTGTGACCGGTTGTCCCGCTCTCTTCTGCTCCCTCCTGTGTGGCGTTTCCATGGCGAAACCTGACAACTGAGATATACAGGTATAAAAGTGCCTGGTATAGCAGATATATGCTTGTACTAAACCAAAACAACCTACTAAAGTGCTACTTGAGTCTGATGTTGGATGCAAGTAGATTAGGAGAGGTGGTGAGGAAACAAGAGAAGGAGGCTAGGTGGTCAGCAGTAGATTTTGGCACTACAATTATCTGACTCACACACACACTGTGTCGTAACTGAGATGAAAGTTGGGGTGTGTGTGTGTGTGCTCTTGGCCGAGGACTGCGGTGCACGTGACACCAAGACTCATGCAGCAGCAGCTCCATATTTAGGCAGCAAGTAAGAGAGCGAGAGACAAAAAGAGACGTTGAACTACGACCTTCGACCCCTCAAGTTTATCTCCACACGCTGCAGGAAGTCTGCAGCAAGAACAAAAAGTGTGTGCGCGCGTTTTCTCTTCTGACGTGAAGCCCAGCGTTCTTTGAACCTTACGACCATCAAAAACATCTGCTTTTCACGCACACGCACAAGCACACACACACACAATGGTCTGGCAGCCATATTGCTGTACTATCAATAGAGTGGATGCATGCAATTGTCTAAAATGTCTCGCGAAGAGTCAGGGATAATCAGTTACAGGGTCAAACTGGAGCCACCATACTGTATGTTCTGAGTCACATTTGAACACTTAAGTGTAACAAAAACATAAACGGAAGTGAAGTTAGGATTAGTAATATATCGTTTACCTCTGCTAGCAAGTCCCTTTTGTAAGCAAATACAATATACTGTACTTCTATTCATTGGACAATATGGAGGAATGGAAATGAAAGACAAGTTACTCGTAGTAAATCTTTCATTAGATGGAGATGGCCTTCATTCTATGCTAAACACACACACACAAACACACGCACACACACGCACACGCCCACACACAAACACACGCACACAGACGTCTTTCCCAGCCTGTGTGTGATTTTTTGTTGCGTTTTCAGAACTAACCTGCACTGCGAGCTTGCCCCAGCATGTGCATACTGCGTATACTGTAGATGTATATGTACACTGTGTATACAGTATACACAGTGTGTACTGTAGATGTATATGTACACTGTGTATAAAGTATACACAGTGTGTGTGCATACCGTAGATGTATATGTACACCGTGTATACAGTATACACAGTGTGTACTGTACATGTATATGTACACCGTGTATACAGTATACATCGTGTGTGTGCATACTGTAGATGTATATGTACACCGTGTATACAGTATACACAGTGTGTGCATACTGTAGATGTATATGTACACCGTGTATACAGTATACACAGTGTGTGCATACTGTAGATGTATATGTACACCGTGTACACAGTATACACACACACTGTGTACACCACACCTACTGTACACACACCTGCCCATGCACGAACACGAGCACATTCATGCTACTTAGTGTATGATTTACCGGCGATTTCTAAAAGGCGTAAACATAAATCCCTGCTGCTGTAATCTTTTATACTCTCTCTCTCTCTCGCTCTCTCTCGCTCACACACACACACACACGCACACACACGCGCACACACACACTCCACCACCTTCAGGGTAAATGAGATGAATTATGGACAGAAAAAAATAAGAAAAAACTGTCCGGGAGTTTGCTAATTTGTGGGTTTTTGACGAGCTGAGATGCGTGAAAGTGTGTAAGTGTGTGTGTGTGTGTGAGAGTGAGTGTGTGTGTGTGTGTATGTCTGTGTAGGCTGTGCTTATGCAAGTGTTAGTCATCTCAGCAGCGTTGACATTTCTTTGCCGTGCAAAAGCAAGGGTGCAGATTGGCCGGCGCAGTGGCAATAAAACTACTGGCTGGACATTGTTATCGTCACGTTAAATATAATCTTCTCCATCCTCCGACTTCCGTCATCCCAGGAATCCTTTGGTTTAAGTTGGTACGTCACAAAAGCTGCATGAATAAATATGCAAACGCTCACATACGCTGTATGCGACTGTGTTGTGACGCAGTGGGCAAGGTATCCTGATATGATGCAGTCACTGGAGATATATTGTGCTACCTTTGACCCTCCCCATGCCACCTCCACCACAACGGTTGAAAGGTCCCGCCTAAGACTCACATGAAAGATAATCATTTGGGAAGAATAAACGCAGATAAACTCTATGAGGAGGGCTCATTGAGGGTGTCAGTCACTCACAGCAGTCTTTGGTCCCTTTTGTGTTGAAAAATTGGACCCCGTGTACCTCCAACTAAACCACCGATAAAGAGGTAACTGGAACTACATGGTGGTAGATGACCATGCAATCCAATGCATGAGTAAATAAACATGTATGTGCTCTACAATGTTGTAAATTTCTCACCTACAGCACAACAACATAGGCTCCCAAAGTGGGGTACGCATACCCAATTCGTGCCTAGCACTCACAATTACGAGTGCGCCTGAACGCCTCGCGGTGCAAGGAGAACCTCGAATCTCCGTTGGGCATCTCTGTGTGGAGTCTGCATGTTCTCCCTGTGCGTGCGCTGGGTTTTGTCCGGGGATGCTAGTTTCCTCCCACATTCCAAAAGCGTGCATTTTAGGTTAATTGGCAACTCTAAATGATCCATTAGGGGTTGAATGCTCGTATGTTTGCCCTGCGATTGACTGGCGACCAGTCCAGGGTGTACCCCGCCTCCTGCCCGAAGTCAGCTGGGATAGGCTCCAGCAAACCCGCGACCCTAATGAGGATAAACGTAAGTATAGAAAATTGATGGCTGGAAAAGAAAAAAAAACTTAAAAACAAGCTACAGACGAAGAGGCGTGTAAAAAAAATACTCGAAGATAAAAATAAGTAGATTATTTAAAATGGCAAGGTGCTGCTAAATGCTTCACATCTCAACCGAAGTTGTCGGCTAAACAAGCGCAATCCACAGCCTCTTCCGAAGAGCCGTTAGGAGGCAAGATGGCCGCCGAGGGGGCCATTACATCGCTTAAGTGCTCGCTATGCAGATGCTGTCTGGTAGCTTTAATGGCCACCAAGTGACAAAAACCAGAAAGTTGCAAAAGTTAGATCAGATTCAAAACTGCAACAACTGAAATGAGAAATACTCAGATCTTTAGGGTAGAAAGTGGACAACAGACACAAACAAACATTAAATGGATCGCTCCAATTAGCACGACACTCCTTTTTGACCAAATTAGTGCCCTTAGTCAGATAACTTGTTAAAATGAAAACTGAAGTTGGCTTTCCTAGTTAGGAAGCTGTCTTTTCCACAATTCCATTTTAATTTTTTAAAATTCAGTTTTTTACCTTTTATTCTTATTTTATCGCCATAGATTGTGTGTTTTTTGTGCATAAAATTACAAAAAAAAAAACTTAAATTTACTGATGCAATACTTTATTGCACAGTTGTGCCCAGTATTTCAGAAACGAATGTAGCTTGGCTCAATTTTCTTTGCTACAAATCCAACAATCATATACATGCTGGTGGTTAAAAAAAAAAAAAACACGTCTATTTTTATGACACCCCTATTTTATTAGCACTATTAGACAAGATGTGTGCCACTCTTATTTTGAAGTGTGTTGAAAATGTGTTTTGACTATGGCCAAATGAGTCGTGGCTGTTCCTATTTCACACACAACTTGTACGAAGTCAGTGGCAAACTTCCACCGACTGAGGATGGGACATTCTGACTCTTTCCTTTCCCTTTCCTGCCAGTCATTAAGAACTAATCAGGCGAGTTTAAAGGTAACGATCCTGCGACTTAAAAAGGCCGGAGGCTCCTGGGCGGATGCGAGGTTGGACGAATGAACCAGAATTGTCCTCATCCTGCATTGCAGAGCAGAAAGAGGACGAGGCTCTGCAGGGCTCGTCTTCCCCCCTAAAAGGCCCATCATGAGCACTCCCACGTTTACTAATTAGCCTGCTTTGAGTCGCCGGAGACAGCGCTGCCATAAATGGATCATTTCCAGCCCGGACATCTCTCGCTTTGCTTTTCCAAGGCTTAGCTTTTTCATTTCAGGACTAAGCAGCTGATGGACACCTTTAGTCCCTCTCAACACAATAAAAGGCTTACCTTGAAAGGCCATTGTTTCTACATGCAGGCTGCAGCATTGAGACCAGGGGTGTGTTTCTTCAATATGTACACTATGCAAACTGCATATTTAGTTACTGAGGGTGCAATTTTTTAACAGCGCCCCGGAAATGACAGTTTGTTTGCTTCCTCCTCTTCTCATTTATAAATTGGGAATTGCAACCACTCCAGTTAGCCCTCCCTTTGTGCTAAGATGGTGATGATTGAGAGTGGCTATGCTCCACTGCTGCAACTGCACTCAACCATTTAGATGCAACATTCAGGTACTGACGGTGCACTCGGTTTTGCACATGCTTTTGCACTCAAAATGCTAAGTGTGCAAGTGTGCGATTTGGGACAAAGCCTGAACCCAAAAGCTCCTTCTTGAGATTTTGCTCAAAATCCCCAATCTGCTTGCCTTCCTCTCACCTGCCTGCTTCCTTTCTCAACATTCTCCCTGTGCAGCTTCCCGTAAACCACCTGCAGTTGAATCAATATGCTATCAGCGCAAGAAGGTCCCGCCCAGCTCAGCTCATCCCGTCTCGGTCGGAGGCTGTCCAACTACAGCCTCAACGTCTATCGCTTGCCTGTGTGTGTTTTCAAGTGTGAACGTCGACGCCCCAGCAAAGCAGACGTGAGCGAGCAGCATTGTTGTGGTGCTGAAAGTGCATAGGGGAGAAAAAAAAAGTGAACAGTGGAGGAGTACACGTAAACACAAAGGAATGGGGGAAAAGGAAAAGGGAGGTAAAAGCGGGTCAGGAGCTGCTAGACGAGCAGGAAGCTGTGAGGCATGGAACACACCTCCTAAAAGCTGAAATACAACAAACGGAATAGTAACATTGTGTATGTTTGTGATACTGATTAGCATGCTAACAATCCTAAGTCAAATTTTCCCTGCTTAAAAATAAATAAAGAGTGGTTTGTATAGAGGGTGCTGTATAACCAGTCAATTCACTCAACATTTTCCAGCAGGAAGACGCCTTGACAAGAACGGATGTTGTGTAACTGCATGTTTTGTAAGTAGAGTATTGTATGCCGTATGTCTGCAATTGTTTCTTAACGTGCAAAGCTATAATTATAATTGCTAAAACATGCTTTAAAATATATGTTTATTAACTGTGAGAAGCATATTAGGCTAAAAATGGGATTACGGGTGCATCACAGTTTTTCTGTAGTACTTGAAATTCCGAAAACAGACCATGATACAACAAAACAGGTCCATCCACCAGGTCAGTTCAGTTGGCCACAGTACGAATAAAGCATAATAAGGCTAGCAACTCTGGTGCCGGTTGTGTAGCTGAGATGGCAATAGCTGCATAAGCTCCGTAAATAGTGCGATTAAGTACTTTTTTTAAAGAAGATGGTGGAAGATAGTTTAAATGGTGTCTTAAACTATGTTTATAGAAAATTAATGTTTACACAAATTAAAGAATATATCTATATAAACAATACTAACATATGAAAATATATCTTTCTATTTCACGCAAGAAGCCGCGTGATGCACAGGCACACATCCTGTATGCATCCCCCCTCATGCATGACTCACGGAGGAAAATGTATCGTTCATATGCAAATAAACTCCCCAACACAAATAAAGAAAATAATCAGCAATTCTCGCCTTTATCCAACTTATGTCTTGTGCTTTGGATACACGTGTGCAAATACAAACTCCCTTCTCAAGAATTTGTCTCATTACATGTATTGCATCACAGCGCCGACATTCCTGCTGTCAGTCGCACCGCCGCTGCGGTGGAGGAAGACAATGCACGAGAGCAACGTGTGATGGGTGTGTCGACGCCGTCAAAACGTTCCCACAAAGCTGGAAGCACAAAAATGTGTCCAAAATGAGGCCCCAATACTTTTGCTCATAGAGTGTATTTTGCTGATGTGTTGGCCTCTCAGCATCCATCCACCCATTTTCTATCGCAGGGCAGACAAATGACCATTCACACTTTAACGGACAATCAACCTAACATGCATGTTCTTGGAATGTGGGAGGAAACCGCAGTACCTGGAGAAAACCCACGCACGCAGCGGGAGAACATGCAAACTCCACACAGAAATGCCCGACGGAGATTCGCACCCTGATCCCCTGACTGTGAGGCCAACACGCTACCCACACCTACCACCGTGCGGCCTTAGCTTCTCCGCAATGTTGATGATTTACGTAAGGCAAGTCATTATTTCAGGACTATGCACATCTACTGCGTGTGCATGGTAGTAAATATGCACGTGTAAGCATCACACAGCAGCAGAGTGTGTGCCGCTCTGTGGTCACGCAAGCCCGAGCAGCCTTTGGGAAGTAGGTCAATGAGCGAGCAAGGGAGGGAGAGAAAAAATCCTGCATGATACAAACAAGAAACTGGCGTGCCCCATAGTGTAGTATTTTTTCATCAATTTGAAAGTGTCCCACAAAACTGTATTGGAATAATACCGAGAAACTTAGAACTTAGACAGTTTAAAAGTGCTTTTAGAGTGGGACCGGAGGGTTAGCAACACTACCTACAGCTCATCCATCTGTGGCTGACTGATAGAGGGTTGGCAAAGCTCCAGGGGTCATTTTAAGATGTGTAGAGAAGCCTGCTTTTTTAAAAAGAGGTGGGTATATATACATGGGTGCGCTCATATAGCTTGGGGCGGGTGTATCACGCCCATACTTCACGTCACTTTTGCATAACTACTAAACTATACTCTATCAGTGTTTCATTTTCCTCCGCTTATCCAGGTGCGGGTCGCGGGGGCAGCAGTCTCAGTAGGGAAGTCCAGACTTCCAGCTACCTCTCCCAGCTCCACCAGGGGAACCCCAAGGTGTTCCGAGGCCAGCTGTGAGACATTATCCCTCGAGCGTGTCCTAGGTCTGCCCCGTGGCCTTCTCCCGACTGGGCATGCCCGAAACACCTCACCAGGGAGGCATCTGGACTACATGCCCGAGCCACCTCAACTGGCTCCTCTCGATGTGAAGGAGCAGCGGCTCTACGCTGAGCTCCTCACCGTATCTCTTAGGGTGAGTTCCAAGAACCAGATTTGGCTGCCCTCGACCGCTGCCCAAATCGCATTGCACCGGACCCTTATGCTTGCCCGTGCTGGTGGTGGGCCTGCGGGGGCCCAGCCATGTCGTTTCTCCGGGCTGGGCCGAGCTGGGCCGAGCTGGGCCACACAGGTTAAAGCCCAACCACCAGGCGCTCCGCTGTGAGCCCTTTCCCAGGCCTGGCTCCAGGGTGAGGCCCCGGTATCGACTCAGTGTAGTCACTAAAAATACCAGTGAGAGGTTTGGAGACACTTCCTCATTCAGTAGAAGGCAGTGTCTCCAAACTTTGGAATGGTATTGTATTTGCCAGTTCCATTCACTTTCCGCAACATTTGTACCATCTAACATCAATGCATTTAATAAAATAAGATGTGTAGCAAAGCCTGCTATTTTTTGTAAGTGGTGAGTGTACACACGGGGAAGGCTCATCTTGTTAGGAGGCGGGTCAGAACTGGTATCGTGACGCCATGAAAAGCTGCAACTTTAAAAGTGAGGGTTTGAGTGCCTCTTCAAACAACCGAGGCCCATGACAGATTTTAGTCATGCTTGGTGCTCACAAACGGGCTCTACTGACACATCACATCATTACAAATTAATTTTTACAAAAAATGTAACGCCTCCCATTTTTTCATGCGCTGAAATCAAAAGATTTTTTAATGCAGCAAATTTTCCTGAATTCCTGTTGGTGAGCACTTCTCCTTTGCCGAGATAATCCATCCACCTCACAGGTGTGGCATATCAAGTTGCTGAATATACAGCCTGATTATTGCACAGGTGTGACTTAGGCTGGCCACAATAAAAGGCCAAGGCAAAATGTGTGGTTTGAATGTATTGGTGAAGCTTGCCTATTGAATGCTCCCTATGCTTGTGTAGCGGGATAAAACTGCACATTTTGGACCTGCAGACCTTTTATTGTGGCCAGCCTAAGGAACACCTGTCTAATTAGCATTTTTTTGGCGTGTAAGGTTGGTGAAAACTGTCACAATGAGCCACAAGCATGCGCATCGCTTCTGCTGAAAAACAAAGATGGCTGCCACTGTAAAACGATGAAGCCCGACCTCAAATCTGCCATGTTATGGAAGATATTACCCAGGAGAAATATGACTATGTTGAGGATAAAGTGCAGGAAAGTCATCAAAAGCTTCTGAACACCGCCTCTTCTTGTGCATGCAGGTACAATCATGTACACCCCCCCCCCCCCCCCCCCCCCCCCCCCCCCCTCCTAAACTTTCCATCATTAGCCCAGCGGAGCCGCAGCCCCTCCATGGTTACCCTCATGAATATACACTTTAACGACATCATACAGTCGGCGGAGGGAATAAATCAGCATTATTATGTATCAGCGCCATTAGATCGTCCACGCAACAGCACGCACGTGTGCACCATCACACTCGCGCGCCGTCCATTTGCGTCATAGCGCCAGTTTTGTTGATGAACATCGACAAGACGATGCTGTGCTGCTGAGGTCGGTTGGAGGTGAAATGTGCGTGACGCAAGAGACTGTGGGATGCGAGAGTGACAGCGCGCACACACACGCACACACACAGGTGCCAGCATGCCTTGTCGTCGTGGTAACCAGGTGCCATGGGCAAGCACAGACTGGTGCGAGCTTCGTCAGCATGCTCTTATTTATCATCCAAACACACACACTCAGCACTCCTGCCCTCTTAAAAGGCCTTTCTTCTTATTTTTAGTTGTTGCCTCGTCACATGAAAGCTTAATCAACGTGTGTGTGCGTGTGCTGAGGGGTGCGTGCGTGCGTGTGTGTGTGTGTGTGTGTGTGTCCAGTGGGCAATGGAAATTTCCTTCAACCTTTTCTCTACTTTCCACCTGTGCCCTTGAGACTCAACATACGTAAGAGTACACAAAGCAGGGAGTCGCACACACACACACACACACACACAAGCACGGGCTACATTAGCGATAAACCAACTGTCGCTGTGTTGTGACTACAAACGTTGCGCGTCCAACTCTCGTCAAAGCTGCTTAGGAGTCACATGACCGTTATGACAGCTCCTCTTCCATCGGCCTCCTGCTGGACACTGCTGCCATGGCGACCACTGGCCTAGCCCTGTCCTGCGCTCACCTACACACACGCACACGCCTAACTCTGCTGTCACGACTGGCAACCTCGAGGCCTCAATCAAGGATAAAACCTGACCCTGCGGCGTGACACTTTCGGTGAAGTTGCCTCGTTTGTTGTATGAAGATAGCATTAGCATTTTAGCAACTCTGGTTTTAGCTGAAAATGCTCGCCGTTCATCGTTTAAAGTTACTAGCGGAGCATTTTAGCGTCTCAGGCTTACATTGTTGCGGCCAGTTAGCCAAAAATGCTGCCTGTTCATGGTTTGAAACAAATAGCTTAGCATTAGCCAAACATTTCCCCTGCTCATTGTTTTAGTGGTTAGCTTAGCATGCTGGCTCATTTTCAGTTTGCCAAAACTACTCACCGCTAACATTGCTAAAAAATTCACGCTTTTCTTTGTTTTAGCTTTTTGCTTTACATTTTAGCAGCTCAGGTTTACACCGTCGCTTTCAGCTAGCCAAAAATGCTCGCTGTTCATTGTTAAAGATATGGTTAGCTTAGCATTTTAGCGGTTCAGTTTACACTGCCACTTCCAGCTAGCCAAAACGGTCTGCATTTGATTGGCTCACGTGTACCTTGTCAATTTCACTAGGCCGAAAATTTGCACAGGTCATCGTTTTTCTTGTTAGCTTGTCATATTAGCATCTCCGACCTACCCCGTCGCTTTTCAGTTGTCCAGTTAGCTGTTAGTATATATAGTTAGCATAACAGTTAGTTTAAAATAGTCACTATTCATTGTTTTAGTCGTTCAGCTAAGATTTAGATTGTCGCTTTCACTTAGCCAATAATGTGCTAATAATAAGTTGCTAGCCTAGCGTGTTAGCAAGTTTTTGCAGTGGACTGCAGCGGCCTTATTTGACATGTTAACACAGATATGTGGTCTTAAAATAATTAAAATGAACAACTTCAAGCTGTTAACAAACAATTTTCAGTTTCATATTTCAAAGTAATTGAAGGAAATGGCATGCATATATATTGAAATGATTTCCTCCGTCTAACTACTTGTCTGTCAGATTTGTAGTTCAGGAAAAAAGTTTGCGTTTTCAACACTTTACCCAAAATTGAAGCAATTGAAGTCAAAAGTTTCATGGAGAGGTGTCAACTAAATCTTGAAAAACAGCAATGACATTGAGTGTTTTAGGGCTTTCCCCCAAACGTATGAAGCTGTTTCCTGTATGTCTGCTGCAGGGTGTTGATACCTGACCAGACCGCATTGCTGTCACCATGACGACCACCACCACTGGCGGTGGAGGAGCCGTGCAGACACATAGCGAGCGGTTGTAAATGCTAAAGAGTTTGCTGAGTGTTAAGAGTGTTAAGTCGGAGTCCTGCTTCTTGCAAGGAGGGCGGGAAGCAGGTTGAAAACTTGACAGGATGACGTAACCCGTACATGCCCCCAGTAATCCCTAACCTTGTGGACCGCAAGTCTTAATCACACACAATAATCCCGCTGGACGTGTGGATTACTCCTAGTGGACAGAAACCGGTGTCTACGTTGAGGTGTGTGTGTGTTGGGCTGCGTCCAGACATCTCTACAAAGTGATTTGCTCAGTGGCCGGGTTGGGGCGAGCTCCAGTCAAAACACTGGCATCATGTCAACAAGAGAGAGATGAGGCGTTTACGCAATGGCCTCATCTGTTTTTTACTTTTTATGATCATTGCGGTGAAAATTAACACAAGCAATGACGTGAATCATCTGCATTTAAGTGCTCGACACAAGGGAAGTTTCAACTCATCTTCAGGGACAACCCGGTTATTATCACTACCTAACCGCCATCACTTATCAGCAAAAATTCATTTGTCAGCTGCAAAATCCACATACGGTGTATAAACACAAAAAAATGACAACTTGATTTGATGACATTTGAATTAAATGTTTAATGGCACTTTAACGGACGCTATGAGTTCCGTGTTAATTGACGAATAAAAACACAACTGACTGTTGAACGTGGACTATCGCAGAAATTGACATAATGTAAATGGAATTTGGCAAAAAATAAAACGGATCTCCTACGGCCCAGGCGCTTTCTGGATCAGATCAGAAAGCGATCGCTTCTGAAGTAAGTGTACGTACTGTACATATTACGTAATGTTCTCTGATTGGTTTATCACTGCCAGCTTACGTACTCTACTGCACTTTGCTGCGTATCAAAGATAAGAAACTTTTCGAATTTTATATAAATATACATTCTATTTCAGGCTTTATTATTACATTACATTTTTATGACAATACTCTTTATTTTCTTTCTTTCTTTCTTTTTCTTTCTTTTTGCTCTTTTTTCACTCACACTTTCCCGGGCGAGAACCATGGACTCGGACTTGGAGGTGCTGATTCTCATCCCAGCCACTTCACACTCAGCTGCGAACCGATCCAGTGAGAGTTGAAGGTCACGGCTCGATGAAGCCAGCAGGACCACATCATCTGCAAAAAGCAGAGATCGAATCCTGCGGCCACCAAACTGAAACCCCTCAACGCACTGACTGCGCCTAGAAATTCTGTCTATGAAAGTAGTGAACAGAATCGGTGACAAAGAGCAGCCCTGACGGAGTCCAACCCTCACTGGAAACGGGTCCGACTTACTGCCGGCAATGCGAACCAAACTCTGACACCGGTCATACAGGGAACGAACCGCCTGGATTAGGTGGTCCGATACCCCATATTCCCGGAGCACTCCTCACAGTATTCCCCGAGGTACACGGTCGAATGGCTTCTCCAAGTCCACAAAACACATGTAGACTGGTTGGGCAAACTCCCATGCACCCTCAAGGACCCTGCCGAAAGTATAGAGCTGGTCCACAGTTCCACGACCAGGACGAAACCACACTGCTCTTCCTGAATCTGAGATTCGAGTATCCGGCAGATCCTCCTCTCCAGAACACCTGAATAGACTTTACCGGGAAGGCTGAGGAGTGTGATCCCACGATAGTTAGAACACACCCTGCGGTCCCCCTTCTTGAAAAGCGGGACCACCACTCCAGTCTGCCAGTCCAGGGGCACTGACCCCGACGTCCACGCAATGCTGCAGTGTCGTGTCAACCAAGACACGCCCACAGCATCCAGGGCCTTAAGGACCTCCGGGCGGATCTCATCCACCCCCGGGGCCTTGCCACCAAGGAGCACCAAGGAGCTCGCCTGGGAAAGGGTGGAGTGCCATCTCCAGGTCGAGGATGAGGTCCTGCCTCAAGTGGAGGAGTTTAAGTACCTCGGGGTCTTGTTTACGAGTGAGGGAAGGATGGAACGCAAGATGGACAGGCGGATTGGTGCGGCGTCTGCAGTGATGCGGACTCTGCACCGGTCTGTCGTGGTGAAAAGAGAACTGAGCCAAAAGGCAAAGCTCTCGATTTACCGGTCGATCTACGTTCCTACCCTCACCTATGGTCATGAGCTTTGGGTAGTTACCGAAAGGACAAGATCGCGGGTACAAGCGGCCGAAATGAGTTTTCTCCGCAGGGATCTCCCTTAGAGATAGGGTGAGAACCACTGTCATCCGGGAGAGACTCGGTGTAGAACCGCTGCTCCTCCACATTGAGATGAGTCAGATGAGGTGGCTCGGGCATCTGTTTAGGATGTCTCCCGAACTCGCCTTCCTGGGGAGGTGTTCAGGGCATGTCCAATCGGTAGGAGGCCTCGAGGAAGACCCAGGACACGTTGGAGAGACTATGTCTCTCAGCTGGCCTGGGAACGCCTCGGCATTCGCTGGGAAGAGCTAGACGAAGTGGCCAGGGAGAGGGAAGTCTGGGCTTTCCTGGTTAGGTTTCTGCCCCCGCGACCCGATCTCGGATAAGCGGAAGAAAATGGATGGATGGATGGATACTCTTTTTTTATACAGTTTTGTTTTACAACAGTGTTGTTTTCCTTTGTCTGAGGGGTCTTCCGGGTCAATGGAACGAATTAGCCAATTTTCATGTTACAAAAAAATTTGGCTTACAAAAATCCTTTTGGAACAAATTAATTTCATATCCCAGGGTTCCACTGTATACATAATTTTTCAGTTTTCGGTAACCTTACCCTTGTTTTTAACCTCTGGCACTTCTCTACTTACTATTGTACCATTTCAAACTATTCCTTGGACTTGAGCAACTTGAATTTCAGTAAATAACTGGAAAAATTGAAGTGTTATAGGACCGGTAGTGTATATTATATTAATAACTACACACACCAACATCATCAATTGATGATAAAACTTGAATTTGGTTGATTGTGTGTAATTGATTGTTACAAATGAGGCAAAATGTAGTGCACTGATTTGTTGCAACCAGCAGAGGCGCTATTGAGCAGCGCTATGTTTTTCTTCATTTGCATTTTCCTAAATATATTATCACCCAGTGGTATAAACAATACCATTTTTTAGATCAGTTTTTTAATTATGACAGCTTTGAATATGAGCATTCTTAGAGGTTGATTTATGTAAACAACAACAGTAACACATACACGGTTTTTGCAAACTTATGTTACAACTAGGGCTGCATCAAATGATTATTTTCTTAGGTGATTAATCTGAAGCTTGTTCCAATTAGTTGAGTAATCAATTAGGCCCCGGACAGACCAAATCAACAAAAACCATTACCAGAACACCAAAATATTTGTAGATTGTTGTGATGTGCTCACTGCTGCCCCCTGCTGTTAGACTTGGATTCTGCAGGCTTTATGGTGCCCTTTGAAGAACCAAATCATACATGTCACTAAAAAATGAATATCTAGCATAACCTCCTCACCTGGTGTAAATAGATTGTTAAGTTTCCGACACTAAGGATGACACTGTGCGACGGCAGCGCATAATCGCACCATCAGCATCCTTCTCGCGGAATGTGCCTCAGAGCGTCAGAGCTCTGTGTGTTAAAATAAGACGTCTCCCCAGTGGCCGCTCTGTGATAAATCTGCTTTAGAAGAAATAGGCCAGCCAGCATGGAGACTAGCACGTCTCCCACTGCTTCCCTACACTGCCCAGGGCAAAGGCTGGGTTCCCTTTCCCTTTAACCACTTCCTCTCTTACATTCTAAAGCAGGTGTGTGTGTGGGTGTGCGTGCGTGCGTGTGTGTGTGTGCGTCAAGCACTGGTGTTGACACTATCGATGACAACAAGGGCCTGTGATGAATACAAATTGCAGGAAAAGGTTAGAAAAGGACAGCAACACTTGTATGAGAGCAGGAAAAGAGAGGGAAGCGTAAGGGGGAATGACGATGAAGGGTCAATGTGTATGTGTGTACACGCATCACGGAATTTCACAATACTGCACATACAAACATGTTTTACACTATAATCTTGGGGTAGTCACAGTCGGATGCTTGGCTTTAATGATCGTGATGTGTGTGTAGGATTCCATTACAAATACTTACCGTAATACCCCCACGATCAATACTGCTTCACTTTTTTTGACACTTTTTACACTCTACATTGCCTGAACACTGAAAAAAGCTCTGTTGATGGCCACGGTTTGACCTCGGAACAGATGATTTCTATTCTATGTCAGTGATGGCTGGATGAATTGCTATTACAATGGCTGGCGTTCCCTTCCACCTCACGTGAGGAAGCGGATTTGCGTGTCGGATGCTTGGCACGGCAGCGTGGCGCTCGGCTGCTTCACCTCAGGCAAGGGAAAAGAAGCGCTCGGAGGGCTTTGATGTCCGCATGCGAGCTACGCTCGGGTAACACTTCCAAGAAGAGCAGTTCCTGACGCTGCCACACGCGACCGGCGGCGGTTTGTCTATGGCCTGCTAATTTTGCCACAGTCAGCCTTTGGTCGCGCAGTCCAAGACCACCAGTTTTACTTAAGCAATGTATGTAGCATTGATCAGTTTGTTCAAGAACGCTTTCTTAATCTCCTAGAAATTGCCATCTGTGGTGGTCTCTGCTGCAACCACTGAAGACGGGCACTGGACGGACCGGGACATTCTCTTTCTTAACCTGTGGGGTGCGGAATTGGGATTTCTTATGCCTCAGGTCCTTCTTCTCCTCTAGGATTTCGACCCTTGCTTATAGTTTAGTGCCAACATTTCCCATTCTGAGATAGCTTGTCCTGCTACAGTCACCTGATCTTGCAGGTCGTCCAGGTATGATTGGTATCATCACGAATGTTGTCAGTAGTACACAGCTGTTTATATCGCAATCCCTTACAGCCCGTTTAAAAAAATAGATATAAGGCTTTTCTTCATATATCTCGTCACTAGACAGGTTTCTGTCGAGTTCCTCACCTTCCTCAAGCTTTACTTTTGTTTTCCTGATGTCGTCGTTTAAGGGCTCTATGAGCAGCACATTCTCTGTTCCATCAGCGGCTTCGGTTTCAAACCCAGTTCTTCATTTGCGTCCCTTACTTTGCAATAGTATCTGGCGAGCGCAGTGAATTCCTCAGAGCTCATTTTTTGTCATATTAGGTAAACTTCTTTGTAAAGGGATCTTTAGCGGGGGCCCACCGCTTCTTGACCTTTTAGTTCTGAAGGTGGATTGACCATTTTACCGGATCTTATATCCTCAGCAGTTAGAGCATTAAGATCTCTTCTCCATCCACCAACTGCTGCCATGGTTATCAACTGTTCCGATGGTTATCAACTGTTTTGTTGGTTGTCATTTGTTTCTATGGTTGTTAACTGTTCCGATGGTTATCAACTGTTCCGATGGTTATCAACTGTTTCGTTGGTTATCAACTGTTTTGTTGGTTGTCAACTGTTTTGTTGGTTGTCATTTGCTTCTATGGTTGTCAACTTTTTCGTTGGTTATTAACTGTTCCGATGGTTATCAACTGTTTTGTTGGTTGTCAACTGTTTCGTTGGTTATCAACTGTTTTGTTGGTTGTCAACTGTTTCGTTGGTTATCAACTGTTCCGATGGTTATCAACTGTTCCGATGGTTATCAACTGTTTTGTTGGTTGTCAACTGTTTTGTTGGTTGTCAACTGTTTCGTTGGATATCAACTGTTCCGATTGTTAGCAACTGTTCCGATGGTACTCAACTGTTTCGTTGGTTATCAACTGTTTTGTTGGTTGTCAACTGTTTCGTTGGATATCAACTGTTTTGTTGGTTGTCAACTGTTTTGTTGGTTGTCAACTGTTTCGTTGGTTGTCAACTGTTTCGTTGGATATCAACTGTTCCGATTGTTATCAACTGTTCCGATGGTTATCAACTGTTTTGTTGGTTGTCAACTGTTTTGTTGGTTGTCAACTGTTTCNTTCCAATTACGGATAAATTAACTGAGCAGTAGGATGCCGATATCTATAACAAAAGTTATTCATTCACTTGTAGCAGCTGGTTTTGTAGAAGAAAAGTCGATTGTTTTATGGCTAGTCTTCGCATCAGGAACTCCACTATTGAAATGTGTGTTTTCTCCAAGTTTGTTTGTTAAAATACTATTTCACGATGAACTGGAAATGTGTCCATTGTTGAAAACTTAATATGTTGCCTTGACTTGGGCTGCTTTGTCTTTTGCGTAGCTCTTTTAATTTTGGCAGTCCAGCAGTCCGCCTCCCCTGCAGCCCACCACCGCAACTTCAAAAAATCCGAGGGGAAACCATTGTGATTGGAATGCCATGAGCTTCTAAACACAATTAATTGAACATAATAAAATTAACAGTCTCTTCTAGGAAAACTTTTTTTTGCACAATTCTGAATCAGTGTCACTTTTGTTATTATCTGAATATATATATATATATATAATTATATGAAAAAATGTTTATTCAATATGTTTGCAGTATATTTTCACATGGCTATGGCTACAAATCAAAGTCACTGCACCGTCGGAAGTACGCCTGTGAATACTCTCATCCGCTAGTAGCCCTTTCAGGAGAATCACCCATTTGCATTTGCGTCCTTGTTACTCCTCGCGACACTCGCTTGCAGCACCCTGTGTGCACCCTTGCGGCAACAAACACGCGTGCATTTATTGCATGTTTTTATTTAGCGTGCGGTTAATTGACTTATTGATTATCGTGACAGGTCTAGCTGAGGGCATAAATAAAACTAACACCCCTGAAAAGATAATGACGTTGTCGTCAAATTAACTTCGTTGTTATTAAAAGTGGAACAGCACCCGGAGAAGCAGAGCCGGTGGCGGGATGAATTATTGAGGCAGTCTCACCTGCTAGCGGGGCACACGCTAGCCGGCGCATCACATGACCAACAAGCTCAGGGCCGCTGGGGAGGCAGGGCGGAGACCAGCCAGGCGCAGGATGAAGCTCAAAAGGGATTTGGGAGGAAGTAACCGTATTCCCGCGATGACGCACGCAGCTCGCAGGCGCTCCCGTGCCGCACGTTAGCAACCATTAGCCCCCGCGGAGACAGTCTGTCGACATCGCGAGGGTGACTACGGGATCACTGCAAACTTCCAATGCATTCCTATGTGCAAACTAAGTGTGTGTGTGGTACAAGTGAGTTCACTTGCACAGCGGCAACGTCGCGACACACACACACATATACACACACTCGCACAGTTAAACATTGACATTAGAAAGTGTTTCACCGCTATCACTAATAGTAGTAGAATTCTTCCGATGGGGCAAACTCCGTCGTCAAGACGTTTGATTATTCAGCCAATCAGGGGAAGCCTGCTGGAAGAGACAACACCAGGAGGACGTTGATCATTTCCAATGCAAACACTGTAAATGACTGTCAGTGAATGGTCTGCGGTTGCATCTGCAGCTAAATGCGCTCAGTGAGGGTCTGACATTGGATATGTTCACCTGATAGGGGTGACACACACACACACGCACACGCACACACACGCACACGCAGACTGGCGTTAGTGCTGACTCACAGTGCAAGGCCTCGGCAATAATGACTTTAAGCTTTATCAACTTTTCCATTTGCAGCTTGTCGCCGTTGTTTCACAGTTTGCAAAGGAAGACCTGAAAGACTTGATTGCGCCACTAAAACGCTAACAGTCATTTGTTGCTCTCTGGGGAAACAAAACATTCCCCGGAAAAAGTTTTCCAATTATTTCAACCACCGACTCTGCCAGGCTGTTTTGTATTTTCATATGATTATTGTAGGTAAGATTCAGGAAAATATTAGTTCCAGGCCAAAAACAAAAAGAGCTTTTAGTGAAAAGATACATTTCAAGCATAACTTTCAATTTGACACAATAGCTCAAATATCTAAACAACTATACCACAACATACACAACACAAAATAGGGTTGTTTCACATCAAAATAACAATTTATTTACAAATATAACACCATGAACTATTTAAAATTTTCACATTTGGAATTGAACTGTGTGTGCATGCGTTAAAATTTCCCTACAACGCTCTTCCACTTCCTCCTTGCTGTCCAGTGTGTTTTTACATGCAAATTATCTATCCCGACTTGAGCTCTTATCAAACGCACTTCTGCCACCTTGTGGCTGTTTGTATGGCTTAAAACTGCTCTAAAAGTGTCATCCATTGGTGTGCAGTTGCATCATCACCTCTTGTTGTCTTTTAAGCAAAAAAACTTTCGGGCCTTCTGGTTTGTAAAAACGTATAAATACGTCAGTGGTATCAAATGAGGTAATGATTTTCTAACAGTAATATATGACTAAACATGAGAAAAACAAACAATTTCCCATGCCAGCCTCATTTATATGCCCACCATTTTGTAAAAAATAAAAGACAGACTTCGCTACACATCTTAAAATAGAACTTGGAGCTCTGCCAACTACAGACGTAGGAGCTGGAACTTTGATCCGTTAGTTTTTCTTCAACAAATAGGCTAACCTAGCATGATGTTGAGTGTAATGTTAACTTAAGCACACATACTGCACTTCCAATATACTATTCCAGGACCCTTGAGCAGTTGAAAATATTATAAGGGACCTGTATGTGTTATTATTCTAGCTATCTTGAGTTTACGTGTAAATTCCAATGTTAGGTCAGTACATGATGTGTTTTGGTGAATGTGGATGACTATCAAAGCAAGAACCAGACATATTTTACAGCTTATCCAACAAGAGGTAGCATGGACCACTAGATAAATCCACTGAAATACACCTTCCGGTTGCGCTGAGCCGACACCTTATTTCAAGGTCAAATGCAAGTATGTTTCAGGCTCAATTCCCAGGAACGCCAAGCACCCGTGGGAACGCCGGCGCATCTCAACGCACCTCATCATGTCGGCCCCTGAGGGGATGAGACGACGGTGTTTCCCAGACGTTCGTTTATTTGTGGCGGACCGCGACAAATACATTTGGACAGCCACAAATAAATTTGGTGCTACCTGTTTCCCCTCGCTCACCCCCACATTATAACAGTACAGTCTGTGAATGTAGCTAGGCGTTATAGGTGGCGGCAACACACCTGACATGCACCTGGTCTGCCAGAGAAGAAGAAGACGTACCAGGAGGGATCAGTGTTGCCAACTTAGTGACTATGTCAGTAGAATTAGTATAGTATTAGTATAGTATAAGTATTCAGACCCCTCTGCTGACCTACTCTCTTTTTTCAACCCCCAAAATATGACATCAAAATCTAAACTCTTTTGATGACATGAAAGGTTTGTATCCCTCTTTCAGGTGCAAATTTTGCATATTTTTTGCCTGAATCCTGCATTTAAAAAAGAAGGTGCATTCGGAGACACTGGGATATGCCGTATTTAGCACTGATCCCTAGATGTCAGTAATGGCAAACGCAAATAAACTACGAACAACAAGTAACCTGTGCGAGCCTACATTATTTTTTATTCATGTCTTATTTTCTCTTATTATGTCTTCTGTATTGCGTAATGCAAGTGTAAAGGTGACTATAGGGGTGTAAATTCATGTCTCCTCTAGACATGAACCACCACGAGAGCCCTCTGCTCTAATAACGTTAAAAACTATGCAGACTTTCGTAAACCGCATTTCTAAAAATCCACCTATCACGGCCGGTTCTGCAACCAATGAACTGCGATAAACGAGGGATTACTGTACATGCATCATGGCCAGTTATGCAATTTCAACAATGACGGCATGTGATGAGTGATGGGAGTATTCGATTTGAGACACAGCCTAGGACACTTCACACCCTCAATCCCCGCCATCTTGATAACGTAGAAAAAGGGGACGGACTATAAAACAAAAAGCAACCGCATTACCTCTGCCTCAGTTGTAGCAGAGGGTAAACGCAAGCGAGAGCATTTCTTAAAAGCTTATTTTTAATTCTCGGAAATTCAAAAAAATGGGGGGAAAAGCCGGGAGATATTTTATCGGGAATACCCGATAAAATTGGCGATAATGCTCAATTGAGCGGTTGCAAATCACCATGGAAAAAGGACAGGAGAGGAATCCATTTGGGACAGCACTACACCGCCACCCACTCAGGATCTAAGTACACAGTGTGCACAGTACACGTACTGAAGTGTACTGACGGAAGTACTTGTACTTGTGACACCGCATCAGTGCGAATGTGCATCAGGGAGGAAACGACAGCCAGCCACAGACAGAGAGAGAGAGACGGACCGACAGGCCCGGGAGAAGGAGGGAAGGGTCACATGCTCGGAGTAGGAGGCCCGGCGCTGGTCTACGTCACGACAACGCCCCCCTCCCTCCTCCACTACGACTCACATGACTGCAGCAGCTCTGTTCTGTAACTGGTCACGAGGAGTACTATTACAATAAGCGGCCAGCAGGGGCGAGAGACATACACACACACTGACAGAGAGAGAGCGTGGCTGCCAGGACTAATAACCCTGTGTAAATATTAACATACAGTTTGTACAACAGATAGCTCTCAGCGTCGGAGCTTGTCAGGTGATACCACCTTTTTTTAAACCCAATCACACCCAACATGCCTAGTCTAACATGCCCATCTTTTTTTAAATATACATTACTACCAGTGCTGTTACACTCCATGCACATCTTCTCATCTCAATTCTGCAGGCCTGCAATTTATACCCTTCCGCCCATGGGTGGGGAGGGGGGCAACATGGTCACGGCTCAGACAGCAAGGTCACGCCACCGTGAATAAACGGCAATGTGGGAATTGAACGGTCGATCATTTAATGTACCTGCTGCAGTGATGCAATTGGATAGGATGTTGCAGAATCTCACAAGACAGTGTAAGGTAATGCAGTGTGTGTGTGTGTGCGTTATAAATAGACCCAACACACACATTTAACCTGCCTTAACAGATGATGCAGTCACAGCAATGACAACCAGTGATGCAGTGGTAATGGAGGTGGGAAGGAGGGGGGGGGTCTGCATCTCAATAACAGCCGGTGTCGTTGGGTCGTGCGTGTTTGGGACGCGCGGCTCTTCGACCAGGAGCGAGCTGAGGATTATAGTCCTGATCCCTTACAGCTCAGTCGAGATAAAAAGGCAGAGGAAGAAACCTCCTCCTCCCTCCGCCAAACCATCGTTCGAAAACGCCCCATTTAAGACTTGCTTCGCGGTTTCCCCGCTCACACGCACGCCGAGGATGGAAGCCATGGCGCACACTTAAAGAGGCTCGCCGGCTGGACACATCGGCGTGAATGTCGAGTGCACAGCGGCGTTTCGTAAGGCTGGGTTCTGGTGCTTTCGCAACGGGTGCAGCTGTCAAAGTTGCTGCAGCGAGGTGCATTCAATGGAGTAGAGTCGTCTCGGCACAATCGGCTTCAAATGTGATTTTTACCTACTGCTTCAAAACATGCACGTACAGGCACACGCACGCACACGCACACACAGGAAGAATCCCAACAATCGTGAGAGGCAGCCCCACGTTTTGTAACCCAAGCCGTTACGCAAACTGTTACGTATCCTAAAGCTGGCGCTAACATACTTTAGGAGCACCCAAACGTTGCACCCCGCCACTACCGGACCCCTAATCCGGTCAGCACCGTGACCGACGGCCCAAGGTGGAAGCGCAGCGGGCGGTCGGGCTGCCGTGACCCCCGCCTGATCATTCCCGGTGCCGTCCCGAGCAACTTGGACCGGCGTGGCCGTAAACGCAGCACCGGCACCCGCGCGCTTTATCCCATACCTGGTACACACACAGCACAACACTTATCTACTAGAACATGTCAATAAACGTGTGGGTCGTCCAGGGTTCCGTCCTCCACCACCCGGGCTCACTCCACAAGTCCGCGGTCCCACCACGTGTACACGCCCGGCGGAACCACACCAAACTTCCTCCAGACGAATGCGTCAAAGAAAGTTTCCAAGGAGCGCCTCAGAAGTCACACCGACGCCGCCCGGCACGAGCCGGCAAGCGGCCGCAGCTTCCCACACATGCCCGGACACGTTTATCCTCCAAACTTGACCGTGGATGAGGGCATCGCCTCCTCCAGGCGACACGTGAACGCCACACGTCAAGACATCGCGCGCATCCACCGACACGCCGGTGAGATGCTGCTGACAAGCCGGCTAGGGGCTCCCTCAAGCCGGCCTCTCACAGCCGCAGCCCCCCGGCGACGAGCCAAGACGTGCATAGGTGTGGAGATCCGCGCGATGTCCTCGCATCCACAGAACTCTTACCTGGCTGCCGGGGTTCTCTGTCAGGTAATTGAAGACGAAGGACGAGAGTTCCTCATCTAATAGTGGAGCGCAGTCCGCCATCTTCTAGTGAATGAACGCCGAGGAGACACACGGCACAGTATAGCACCGGGCTGCAGTGCTGCCGGCGGCCGGCGGGGGGCGCTTCTGTTTACACGTGCTCGATGGCACTGACACGCACACACGCGCGCGCACGCACACACAGTAACAAACCCTCTTCCGTAATTGACGTGACATTCAATTATAAGCATGATTAAAATATGGATCAGCACCGAGTAGTATACATTAATATACGTACATGTAATGGAGTGTTATATGATATATATGATATATATATATTATATATATATAATGTAATTAACGATGTCATGTAATATGAAGTAAGACAATGTAAGGTAATATGCATTATAATGTTATGTAATATGATATGATATAAAATAATATGATGGACTGTTATGCAATGTAATATGTGAGGTGTTACGATGTAACATAATATAATAATAAATATTATGTAACTATGTATTATGTAATATATGTTCTTATTAGGGTTTAATGGAATAGACCGCGTGTTTCTGAAGCGGTGTACAATTGTGATAGGGAATTAAATGACTTAAAAAAAAATTTAAAAAGCACCTAACGTTTAGAATTACGAGTGCGCCTGAACGCCTCACAGCGGGAGGAGAAACAGAAGCAAAATGGAGAGTTTTTCATTGTTGGGTGTGCATCATATGAACAAATAAGTAACACTGATAATTATTTTGTGCATTAAGATTTGAATCCCTGCATGCTGCAGTAGTAAAAGCTGTGGGTGGGATTACCTCAATATTAGGCTTCATTGTTGGTTGTATGTATTTTTGTATTTCAGATACTATAATATGTATTATACTATATAATACATCATGATTGCTAAACTTTGAGTTAAACCATAGGCACTGTGCACCATGAGGCACAAATTCAACACATTCAAACAAAAGGCTTTCGACATCAGACTGGAAAAAAATAGGTATTTATCAGTGTTCATGTGGAACTTTATTCAAAATATTCCATTCCATTCCATTTTCTTCCGCTTATCCCGGTCCGGGTCGCGGGGGCAGCAGTTTCAGTAGAGAGGGGCAGACTTCCCGGTGTCCGGCGACCTCTTCCAGCTCCACCGGGAGGACACCAAGGCCTTCCCAGGCCAGCTGTGAGACATAGTCCCTCCACTGTGTCCTAGGTCTTCCCCGGGGCCTTCTCCCGGCTGGGCATGCCCGAAATACCTCACCAGGAAGGCGCCCAGGAGTCATCCGGACTAGATGCCCGAGCCACCTCAACTGGCTCCTCTCGATGTGAAGGAGCAGCGGCTCTACTCTGAGCTCCTCCCGGATGGCTGAGCTCCTCACCCTATCTCTTAGGGTGAGTCCAGCCACCCTACGAAGGAAACTCATTTCCGCCGCTTGTATCCGCGATCTCATTCTTTCGGTCATGACCCATAACTCATGACCATAGGTGAGGGTGGGAACGTAGATCGATCGGTAAACAGAGAGCTTTGCCTTCCGGCTCAGCTCTCTCTTCACCACGACGGTCCGGTACAGCGACCGCATTACTGCAGATGCTGCACCGATCCGTCTGTCGATCTCACGCTCCAACCTTCCCTCACTCGTGAACAAGAACCCGAGATACTTGAACTCCTCCACCTGAGGCAAGACCTCACTCCCAACCCGGAGGGTACAGTCCACCCGTTTCCGACTGAGAACCATGGCCTCGGATTTGGAGGTGCTGAGTCTCATCCCAGAAGCTTCACACTCAGCTGCAAACCGCTCCAGTAAACGCTGAAGGTCACAGCCTGATGAGGCCATAAGGACCACATCGTCTGCAAATAGCAGAGACGAGATCCTA
>QODF01000243.1:467183-513192 GCA_024372805.1 Oostethus manadensis
ACCACCCCGGTCTGCCAGTCCAGAGGTACTGTTCCCGACTTCCATGCAATGTTGTAGAGGCGTGTCAACCAACATCCAGAAGGAGACATTCGAGGGCAGGTGTCCGGGCGACCTGGTCTTCGGCGGACAAATCTGGTTCTTGGGACATGGAATGTCACTTCTCTGGTATCAAAAATACGACCATGCAAAATATACAGTTTTGAGTAGGAACTGCCATAAAATTAATTACCAATCATTATTTCAATTTCAAGTTTTAAGTGCGGAGGAGTAGTAGCATGTGGTACATGCCTTCCCGCCAAGCGTCTGAACGGGTACGCCACAGTAAATAGTTTAGGAAACACAGGAATAGATTATATTCATCCATGTAGATATGATACCATCCGATACCATTGAATAAAATAGAATATTATTAGTAAGGTCAAAGGTTAGCACACCACGGGTCATTGCACAATGTGTGGCGCAAGAACCCTTTTGAGTTAGTCTGACATTCACACGAGTTTCTCATTTTGTCAGCACTTCCTTGTTGTGGCCTACTGGGAATATTTGTCGTTATTCTTACTCGTTGGGTGGCAACACTCAAATCGCCCGCTCGCAAGTTCAAATTAAGCCAAAGAGAGCTGTGGAATTTTTTGGACAAGGCATCGTTTGAGGACCACACTCAGGATCCATGTAGGAAACATTGAATGTAGACCTTCACGGTGATCTATGACACGTTGCAATGGCTCACACATGTGGACTGACTTCTGTTGTGGTTCTGTTCACATTAAAAAATCGTTTGAATCTTCCACTGCTGTCGTGCTTGCAGCTCCACTCCTTTCCTCGTTCTTCTGGTCTGATGAATGTAATCCAGTATATTTCTTTGTGAACATGCCTCAACTAACTCCACCACATTGGAATGTTTGGAAGGTGACAACATTTGAGCTGCAAATGAGTCACTGGGTATGTGCTTGGTTTTATTTTTTAAATCAGCGATAGTTAGATAGTTAATCCCACGATAGTTAGAACACACCCTGCGGTCCCCCTTCTTGAAATGCGGGACCCCCACCCCGGTTTGCCAGTCCGGGGGCACCGACCCCGACGTCCACGCGATGCTGCAGAGTTGTGTCAACCAAGACACGCCCCCAGCATCCAAGGCCTTAAGGAACTCCGGGCGGATCTCATGCCACCAAGGAGATTTTTGACCACCTCGGTGACCTCAGCCCCAGAAATATGCGAACCCGCCTCAGAGTCCCCGGGCACTGCTTCCATTTTGGAAGGCGTATCAGTGGGACCGAGGAGGTCTTCAAAGTATTCCCTCTACCGGTCCACAACATCTCGAGTCGAGTTCAGCAGCACACCGTCCCCACCATACACGGTGTTGACTGTGCACTGCTTCCCCCTCCTGAGACGGCGGATGGTGGTCCAGAATCTCTTGGAAGCCATCCGGAAGTCGTTTCCCATGTCCGGGTTTTGGCCTCAGCGACTGCCAGAGCTGCAGACCGCTTGGCCTTCCCGTACCTGTCAGGTGCCTCCGGAGTCCCATGGACCAAAACGGCCTGATAGGACTCTTTCTTTAGCTTGACGGCATCCCAAAGTATCCAGGTCCCGACGCAACCTAAACTTTGTCACCGATTCTTGAACATTGTTCGTAAGAATCTGCTGATACTGACTGGATTCCATGCGACCTTCATTTTGAACAAGATTGTCGGTCCCCGTACTGTCTACACAGCCGCACAGCATGATGGAGTCACCACCAAATTTGACTGTTTATAGCGTTGTGTGTCTTGGAATGCTGTGTTCTTCATCCGCCATGCACCGCCCCTTGTTATATCCAAATAGTTTCAACAGTCCACAGCACCTGGTTCCAAACTGGAAGCCTTGTCTTGTCCAAATGTGCCTTAGCATACCTCAAGCGACTCCTACTAGCTTTTTGTATCCTTCCCCCAAACCATGACGTCGAACAATCTTTTCTTCAGGCCAATTGACAGTTGTTTTGAGGCTCCCAGGTTGCCACACCTCGGAGAAGATGAAAAGAGGAGAACAACTTGTAATCGGCCGCCTTAAATAACCTTTCTTGTGACTGGAATGAACTTTTTTATGTGGTTCAAGGGTCAAAGAGCTTACCGAGGTCACGGCTCGATGAAGCCAACAGGACCACATCATCCGCAACAATCAACAAAACAACAAGGATGCCCAAATGTATGCACCTGCCTAATTATATTTAAATAATTATTGCACACTTTCTGTAAATCCTAAAAACATAATTTCACCTCTCAAATATCACGGTGTTTGTGTGCTTTATGATATATTTAACTGAAATTGCTGATCCAAACAACTAATGATTTATAATGGAAAACCTTGAAATTTTGCACACCACTGTGTGTGTGTGTGTATTTTTATATACGTATTTTATATTACGTCTATATGCCGTATATACAGTTTTGTGTTGCTGTGAGGGAATCAGAACATTCTCCCTGCAATGCAGCTTTTCAACGTGCGAGTGACCACAAAGGTTTTAAGTGTTAGAGACAGGTGACTGCCACAGCAGAGTGTTCAAGGCTTGGAAGACATTACTGACCTTTGCATGGCATCTGCGTGTGTGTGTAGTTGTAGTAGTAGTAGTAGTACCTGCAGAGGGAGAACACGGGTGTTTCCTTGTCATCTCCTCATCCTGTGGTGTAGTCTGAGGTGACACAACAAGAAAAGATTTCCATGAAAAATGTGTGGCAGCTTGTGAAAGAGGAGTCTATCCTGAAAGATTCCAAACAAAGCACATAGGTCATGTGAGGGGTGAAGGACTGTTAGGAAATCAAGCAATCATTGCGCACTCAGACGGACCCCTGCTGCCAGAACCACTCAGTGGACACGTTCTTGTTCTTGTTGTTAATCCAACTGGGAGAACATGATGGATTCATACTTGACCCTCTGATTCAGTGTCATTCAAGGACATATGAACTTATCTATTTCTTGAACAGTCAATGAACAAATCAATGAGAGGTTGGACTAGAGTCCTCGGTTGTCCCGGACTCTTCATTCGACAGCTCATCGAGACATATTGTATAACTTGGAGACAACACTTTAGGGGAAGGAATTTGACGAACCCGTCCAATATCTGTGCGCTCTGACCTCACAAAAGACAATTTTGTTTTCCTTATGTTGACCTTCTGTGGGCGTCCATACAGAGTATGTAGAGGTGCCAATGACGTGCAGGAGCATGCAGCGTTAGAGGCTCAGCGCTGGGTGGCGCATTTCCTACAGATAATTCCAAGTGCAGTAAGGCGAGACCATGTGAGTCTTGGAAGCGTCCGTGCTGACATTTGAGCGTTTGGTCTTGGCGCCGCTCATTGTCAGCCATCCAACGACTGCCATCCATGTGGCCAGGTCCTAAGCCTTGCTGACATTGTGTTCATCATTCAGATAAGAATATTGAGACCCTGACAAGGCTTATTTTTTTAAAACCTGTGTTGTTATAAAATCATCAGCAAGTGAAATCAGTCCATATCTTTCTTTCAGATCCCAGAAAAATAAAGGGATGGACGAAACAGTGCTTCCTTTCAGGGTTCATGTACACAGGTCTGGTCTAATTACAGTAATAAGAATGACAGTCATAGAGTAAATGGGAGCAAAAATAAAAATCATATTAATAACTCAGCTGTTAATTTGTCAAATTAAATATTTCATAATCAATTTTACAAATTAAAATAAATAACATTAAAAGTGGGCTGCACAGTGGATGAGTGGGTAGCACATTGGTCTTACAGTTAGGAGGTTCAGGGTTCGAATCTCCGTTGGGCATCTCTGTGTGGAGTTTGCATGTTCTCCCCGTGCGTGCGTTGGTTTTCTATGTGTACTCCGGTTTCCTCCCACATTCCAAAAATATGTTAGGTTAATCGGTGACTCTAAATTGCCTATAGGTATGAATGAGAGTGTGAATATTTGTATGTCTTTGTTTGTATATATGTGCCCTGCGATTGACTGGCAACCAGTCCAGGGTGTACCCCGCCTCTCGCCAAAAGTCAGCTGGGATAGGCTCCAGCATACCCGCAAGCCTAATTAGGATAAGCGGTATAGAAAATGAATGAATGAAAAAACATTAAAAGTTAATAAATATAGATTATATATAAGAAATACTAGAAATAATAGTAAATATAAAGCAAAAGTAACACTGTATATTGATATATATACAGTATATACAGTGGCGTGGTAGTGTTTGTTCCTGATTTCTCTTTTTTCATCATCAAATAAATGTAAATATTAGTCAGTGACAACACAACCAAACACAAAATGCAGTTTTGATATGAAACTTTGCCCTGTGAAAAAGTGATTTTAGCCTAAACCTAATAAGTGGTTGGGCCACCCTTACCAGCAGGAACTGCAATCGAGGGTTTGAGATAACCTGTAATGAGTCTCTTACAGCGCTGTGGAGGAATTTTGGCCCATTTATCTTTGCAGAATTGTTGTCATTCAGCCACACGGGAGGGTTTTCCAGCATGAATTGCCTTATTAGGGTCATGACACAGCATCTCAATAAAACTTAGGTCAGGATTTTGACTAGACCACTCTGAAGTCTTCATTTTATTTTTCTTCAGCCATTCAGAGGTGGACTTGTTAGTGTGTTTTGGATCATTGTCCTGCTGCAGAACCCAAGTGGGTTTCAGCTTCACGGTCACCAACAGATGGCCGGACATTCTCCTGTAGAATTTTCTGGTAGACAGCAGAATTTATTGTTCCATTTATCACAACAAGTCTTCCAGTTGCAGAAGCAGCCAAACAGCCCCAGACCACCACCACCACCACATTTTATTGTCGGTATAATGTTCTTTTTCTGAAATGTGGCGTTACTTTTACTGTTACGTCTACTTGAGGATCATCAGGGTATTTGTCTGGTAAAAGTGAGACAAGCCTTAATGTTGTTTTGGTTCAGCAGTGGTTTTGGTCTTGGTTCTCTGGCATACAGACCGTTTTTGCCCAGTGTCTTTCTTATGGCAGAGTCATTAACACTGACCTTAACTGAGGTAATTGAGGTCGGCAGTTCTTTGGATGTAGTTGTGGGGTCTTTTGTGACATCTTGTATGAGTCGTCGCTGCGGTCTTGGGGTAATTTTGATTGGCCGGCCACTATTTTATAACAGTCATTCGACTTTCAGGCATCTTTGTTTACACATTTTGCCAGGCTCTCACTGCCTCTCTGCCTTTATAAAACAGGCATGAAATGAAATTCAAATTTGTGTCAAATAGCACAAAATGTTGTACTAATAGTGGCATAGTAATGTTTGACTTAATAGGTCAGGGAACAAAAGGAGGCTCCACATTTTTGTGTTTGTACTTTAAGTAGCAGTCAAGCTGGTGTCAGACAAGAGGGCAATATTCATCCATGTTGTGTGTTTCCTTTTTGGGATTGTCTGTCCAGAAGAGATTTTTCCACAACCGCACTGCAAGGTTTGCTTGAGTCTGTCCCTGAGACGGGATACGAGTGGAGGTCCTAATGCTGAATCCATTTCCATTTGTCATCCTTAAGGGAAGCTGGCAGAGATCATTAGTGAATCAAGAGCACTCTGATTTATGACCGTGTTTGATTCAATGCAGCAGGGATCACTGACATGTGACCAGGAATTTAATTATGTGCTTGGCCAGCGACGTGGTTGCGTGGCGTGGACGCCGGGGAGCTACCATTATTGCGTTCTGTGTGTTAACGCACTCGCTCCACGCCCCATTCAATCTGCAGCTCAGCGGGCCGACCTTGACCTTTGCCTTACTTAGCAGAGTGGTCCTGTGACCGTCTACTCGTGTTCTGGAACGTCCCAGTCTAGCTATGTTATGCATGCCAAGCAGCGCTATGTTTAGTCGCTTCCCCGCACTTGCATGTACACTGCAGGTTATTTTGTCACGTGTGGTGGCACTGTTTCCAAATTATTGATACATGAAATCGGAAGCGGCAGCACGGTGGATGAGTGGGTAGCATGTTGGCCTCGCAGTCAGGAGGTTCAGGGTTTGACTCTCCGTCGGGCATCTCTCTGTGTGAAGTTTGCATGTTCTCCCCGTGTGTGCGTGGGCTTTCTGCGAGTACTCCGGTTTCCTCCCACATTCCAAAAACACGCATGTTAGGTTAATTGGCGACTAATTGTCCATTAGAGAGTGAATGTTTGTATTTCGGCCCTGCGATTGACTGGCGACCAGTCCAGGGTGTACCCCAGCTCCCGCCCAAAGTCAGCTGGGATAGGCTCCAGCATACTCGCGACCCTAATGAGGATAAGCGGTATAGAAAATAGATGGATGAAATGGGAAGCAGTCGGGAAACCCTTCTCAACCACCATATTTCCACGCAAGGACACCTTGAAAGCAGCAATCCAGGAAGAAAACACAATTTGGGAGTTCCCATTTGTCTTTGCTGCGCGGCCACAAACTGCTGTGATAATCACAAACTACTGTACATATGAACACAAACGCTGCTCACTTGCTCTCATTGGATTTGGTGATACGAGGTGATGCTCAGGTCAAGGAGACCTCTCTGTGCCTGCAGCTTGCCGCATGTGTGGAAAGCGAAAAGGCTCTGCTGGTAGCCTGGAGAGGATGCTTCATGTGCTGCTGTGACACTAAATGTTCTATTTAGGCTTTTTCACACACTCAGTGCTCTTTGGGGCCATCATGTGACACCTCCTGTGGCAGGCATGGGGAGGGGTTGGGATCATAATCAACACATTCACATTAATACTGTATTTCCATATATTTATCATCTTTGTGTGGGACGAATGTGTGATAAAATCGGTGTACCCAATAAAGTGGCAGGTTGAAGTTGATCCATTCCTGCAATCGATCAATCAAGTTGAAAAGCAGCATCCTTTATTGATATTGTATTATGGGATGTCGGTCGTGTTTGTTTGCAGTCATCAATCAGCAGGGTGGCCTATTTCATAGACGACTCATTGATCGGTGACCCCAGTGATTGATCAATATTCGCATGCTGAACTCGGTGAGGACAACTGCAGTACTAGCTGGTGATTGTTTCTCTCACTCTAATAAAGTACCATATTTACCTTATATGTAATACACATGTATAAGGTACCATATTTACGTTATACTGTATTTAATGTACCACTAATGGAACACATTTACATTTACAGTACATATTTTTTAATATGCATCAAATGTACCCTATCTGAATTAGAATCAGCTTTACTGGCCAAGTAAGCTTACACAAACAAGGAATTTGACTTCGGCTCTCGCTGTATATATCTACACACTTCAATAAATAATTATACAGAAATAAAAGGTAAGATGAGATAAGATGAAATGTGCAAAAGGGACAGTAACATAATGACATTCAATTAAGTGAGTGTGGGGCAGCATTTAAACAAAAAAAAAAACAGGATTTATTTAAATAATTAGATCATAATGTACCTAGAATGTACCATATTTACAATATATTCAATATACATCTTATACACAACATTTACATGATATTTAATATTATTGAACAAAGTGTAAATGTGGTACATTAGCAGTATATTCAATATTTAATGGTATTTATTCATGGAAAGTGGTACACTAAGTGTTACGTAAATATGGTACATTAGCGGTCCAGTAACTTTGCGATGACTTATTTTTTTAATTCAATACTGGTCATCGCCCTTTTTGGAATGTTGCTGTCATTAGCAACCTTCTTTGGACTGGCAGCTTATTTAGAGTTTGTCGCACTTGAAAAAAAAACGGGAGTCATCGACGCCGATGGTCCATTGTTTCTGGATGCCTTACATGCATGTGCGTCACAGGCTGCCGCAGTCAAGGGTGAACTGAGTATCTCAAGAATTCGACTTGTTATGGACACAATAATGCACGCCAACCAGGCGGATGAATGCAAACCAAGGCAAAGTTTTGCAAAAATCTTGGATGTTAACCAAAAAACAGGCTAACCTGGGCAGAAGTTAACCGAGATACCAAAGTACTGTGTAAATATGGTACACTACAAATGTTAATATGGTACATTAGATACGAGGTAAATTTGGTACATCAGAGGTTAATTAAATATGGTACATAAGAGGTCCATTACAAATGATGTAAATATGGTACATTACAAGTACACTAAATAATGTAGTCGCAACGGGGCACAAGCCAGTGTCTTATTGTGCCGGCCCCAGGCCCGGATAAATACAAAGGGTTGTGTCAGGAGGGGCATCCGACGTAAAATTTTGCCAAACCAGAACATGCGAATCCAAAAAAATGACTCCATACTGGATCGGATGTGGCCCGGGTTAACAAGACCCGCCACCGGTGCTGTTCACCGACAGTGTGCCGGTGGAAACTGGATTACTGTCGATCGAAGAAGGAGAGGAGGAAGGTGTGTCCGTAGGAGGAGAGAGAAGAGGAATGCTAAGAGTCTACAACTAAGAGTTGGGACTTTGAATGTTGGAACTATGACAGGAAAAGGTAGAGAATTAGTTGACATGATGTAGAGAAGGAAGGTAGACATATTGTGTGTCCAAGAGACCAGGTGGAACGGTAGCAAGGCTAGAAGCTTAGGAGCAGGGTTCAAGCTGTTCTATCATGGTGTAGATAGGAAGAAAAAGCAGTATGGGTGATTTTGAAGGAGGAGTTTGCTAGCAACGTCTTGGAGGTAAAAAGAGTGTCAGAGTGATGAGCCTGAAGCTAGAAATTGAAGGTGTGATGTTCAATGTTGTTAGTGGGTATGCCCCACAGGTAGGATGTGAGATGGAGGAGAAAGAGAAATTCTGGTCAGACCTGGATGAAGTGATGCAGAACATCCCCAAAAGTGAGAGAGTTGTCATTGGGCCGGACTTCAATGGGCATGTTGGTGCAGGAAACAGAGATGATGAGGAGGTGATGGGCAAGTTTGGTATCCAGGAGAGGAACGCAGAAGGACAGATGTGGTCGACTTCGCAAAAAGGATAGAAATGGCTGTAGTGAATACTTTCTTCCAAAAGAGACAGGAACATAGGGTGACCTACAAGAGTGGAGGTAGGAGCACACAGGTAGACTACATCTTGTGTAGAAGGTGTAAGCTGAAGTAGGTCAGTGAGTGCAAAGCAGTGGTAGGTGAGAGTTTAGCCAGACAGCATAGGATGGTGGTGTGTAGGTTGACTCTAGTGGTGAGAAGGATGAAGAGGGTAAAGGCAGAGCAGAGGACAAAATGGTGGAAGCTGAAAACGGGTGGCCAGGAAGTCCTTCTAGATGACTGGACAACTACAGCTACTGTGATCAGGGAGACAGGTAAGAGAGTACTTGGTGTGTCATCTGGAAGGAAAGTAGATAAGGAGACTTGGTGGTGGAATGAGGAGGTGCAGGAGTGTATACAGAGTAAGAGGTTAGCTAAGAAGAAGTGGGACACTAAGAGGACGGAAGAGAGTAGACAGGAGTACAGAGAGATGCAGCGTAAGGTGAAAGTAAAGGTGCCCAGAGAGGAACTGTGGTATTGTATGAGGAAGTCTGGAGTGGCAGAGAAGTATGTTAGAGCGGTGCAGGACATGTACGAGGACTGTAAGACAGTAGTGAGGTGTGCTGCAGGTGTGACAAAGGAGTTCGGAGTGAAGGTGGGACACCATCAGGGATCAGCTCGGAGCCCCTTCTTGTTTGCTATGGTGATGGACAGGCTGACGGACGAGGTTAGACAGGAATCTCCATGGGCTATGATGTTTGCAGATGACATTGTGATATGTAGTGAGAGCAGGGAACAGGTGGAGGAGAAGCTTGAGGGGTGGAGGTTTGCCCTGGAAAGGAGAGGAATGAAGGTCAGCTGCAGCAAGACGGAGTACATGTGTGTAAATGAGAGGGACCCAAGTGGAAGAGTGAGGTTACAGGGAGAAGAGATAAAGAAAGTGGAGGATTTTAAGTACTTAGGGTCAACAGTCCAGAGCAATGGAGAGTGTGGAAAAGAGGTGAAGAAGCGTGTGCAGGCAGGCTGGAATGGGTGGAGAAAAGTGTCGGGTGTGATGTGTGATAGAAGAGTTTCAGCTAAAATGAAAGGAAAGGTGTACAAAACTGTGGTGAGACCAGCGATGTTGTTTGGTTTAGAGACAGTGCCGCTGAGGAAAAGACAGGAGGCAGAGCTGGAGGTAGCAGAGATGAAGATGCTGAGGTTCTCTTTGGGTGTGACCAGGATGGACAGGATCAGGAATGAGCACATCAGAGGGACAGCACATGTTAGAGGTTTTGGAGATAAAGTCAGAGAGGCCAGACTGAGATGGTTCGGACATGTCCAGAGGAGAGATAGTGAATATATTGGTAGAAGGATGCTGAGTTTTGAATTGCCAGGCAGGAGGCCTAGAGGAAGACCAAAGAGGAGGTTTATGGATGTAGTGAAAGAGGACATGAAGGTAGTGGAGCAAGAGAAGAGAATACAGAAGACAGGGTTAGATGGAGGCAATTGATTCGCTGTGGCGACCCCTGAAGGGATAAGCGGAAAGGAAAAGAAGAAGACAAGTACAGTAAATATGATGTAAACACTGTGTGGTATATTAGGGTACATTAGTAGTACATTAATATGACGTAAACATGATACATTTAACATACATTGATATGATGTAAATACGGTACATTATGGGTACATTAGGTATGAGGTAAATGTGGTGCATTAGAGGTACATTAAATATTATGTAAATATGATACACTAGAGGTCCATAAATTGTAAATAAATATGGTACATTAAATAGGATGTAAATACTGTGTGGTATATCAGGGTACGTTAGATGTACATTAATATGATTTAGAAATGATGTAAATATGGTACATTATGGATACATTAGGTATGAGGTAATTATGGTGCATTAGAGGTACATTAAATGTTATGTAAATATGATACATTAGAGGTCCATAAATATTTTGTAAATATGGTACATTGAATATGATGTAAATACTGTGTGGTCCCATAAATAGGATGAAAATAATGTATATAAGTGGTACATTAATATGGTACATTAAACATACATGATGTAAATGCGGAACATTAGAGGTACATTCAATGGGATGCAAACCTGCGCTACACTGTAAGTGTCCTCTAATGTTGTTTTCTCCTCTCCACTATAATATTTTACATTTCCTCCTCCTCTCTCATCACCTTCCTGTCTCCTGTCCTTAATTAACATCTGTCCTCCACCCCCCCCCACCATCCAATATACTCTGTACTGTCCCTCCTTCCTATTTCCTCTATCAGAACTTCATTTTCCACTTTCTTTCCCTTTTGACACAGATGAGCTGTTTCCACACATGAGAGAATCAAAGTTGTCCGCCCAAGTTGTCTTGTTGACCAGTGACCAGCGGCCACACGCATCCATCGCTTTTGTAGTCATATGAAACAGTCCACCGCGTGCCCTTCCATTCCACTACTACAAAACAAACACTAAAAACAGCGCATTATTTGGGGCATAGCGTCTGTCTTAGGGCCAATATTTGTCAAGCTCGCACAAGCAGGAGCGCAGCGTGCACGCCTCCCGCGGGATTTTCATGTCGGCTGAGAGATTAAAAGGGAAGAAAAAAACTGACTGCAGATCAGCTCTCCTCCACTGAGGCGATGCCACTGGTAAGTAACCTTGCTGCAGGAACGAGTCACGACTGCCTCTACTGTGAGTCAGCACAAGAAGTGGACTGCGAGTATCTGTAAAAACATGCAAAAGTCCCAAAATACAAATTATATAGAATATATAAAAATAAAACCATCAAGAGTTGACAAACAGGATGGCTCTTTTGTGGCTGCAGAGGTGGGAGCAAGTCTTTGATCTCAAGTCCAAGTCAAGTCTCAAGTCAAGACAAGAGAGGTCAAGTCAACTCCCAAATTACTGGCTTGAAATTTTTGAGTACTACAAGTCATGGGCGCTCTCCCGCACTTTTTAACAATAACAATCTATTTCATTTGACAAATACAATTCATGCATTTTTTTTTAAGTTACACAAGACCTAATCACAGAAAAAGAATGCTGACACAGCATTCGGGATTTAGTCAGTGCGCAGAAATATAACCCACACATTTGTTGTTTGTTCGTGAAGGAAAACTGCACTTTGCTCGTCATCTCCAATCCTTATGTGAGACACGAACACACGTCTTTCTCTTGTCCGTGCATTCTAAAGATATAAAAACCCCGCTCGACGTGCGTCCGCCAAGCTCACCTCCGTCTCTGTGCCCACGCTGCGTTCCACGCAGCGCCAAGAGGAGGTCAGTTTGCCGATTATTGCTCCTCCTCGGCTTCCAAAGCCACAGACCACCCCGGAGCCTAAACCTCGCCAACTCAAGCCCCTGTCCCAACCGGTTCCCTCAGTGCACTGTTTGAGGTCTCAGACCCCCTGGGAAACCACACCGTGCCACCAGGAGCCCCGCACTCTTCCAGGGCCCGCCCCAAGGTGCTCCAAGCCACTGCCAGCACCGCTACTGAGGTCCCTAGCAGTTCCGGCCGGGGGGGGACCGGCAGGTGGCGCTCAGAACCCTCCTCCCAGGCTCCCTCCACCCTTCCCTGGTTTCAGCAGGGAACCAGAGAATGGCGTCTGGAATCCGCCTTCAAAAGGGGGGGCTAGGGCATCCTGCATCTCGTCTTGAGAAGGAGAGGATGTGGCCATCTGCAGGGCGTCAGAAGAAGGAAAGGTTCCACCGGCTGCAGCTCCTCACAAGGTTCCGCCAGCTACACCTGGCTCTCCATCCCGGCCGGGCTCTGGAGACTTCCCGCCGCCTCCCCCAAGCATGCCGTCCCGGCCGACCGCCGGAGGAGACATGTCGCCTTCACCTGGCTCACCGTCCCAGCCAGCCTCCGGAGACGTCCCGCCGCCTCCTCATCAAAATCATCAAAATGGTGACTTAGGTCTGGCTCAGTTTCAAGTTGTGTGACCGGAGTCCACCCCTTAGAGCGGCTGTGCTACTCCATAGTATATTTACATTGAGCAAAAAACGTGTTGACGTCCATGCCCATGTGACAAAAACACTCATGAACTTTAACCCCAGTTTGCTGCCTAAACGGGCCGCTGTAAATGTGCTGTCCCAAACATGTAGCTAGCTTGTTTCTTCACAGGGAGAAAAAAACACAGCAAAGATTGTTGAATGGAGAGAGGAGCACTCACTCTTGCTGGCCATAAAAGGAGCCTCTACGGCAGGGGTAGGGAAGCTATGGCTCGGGGGCCACTTGTGGCTTTTTTGATGGCCACGTGTGGCTCTCAGATGTTTCTTAAAACAATAAGATTTATTTATTTAAATTTACTTTTTTCTTAAAATATATCCTAAGATATCTTGCTTACAACAAGCGCAGTCCGAGTGATTTATTGGCCCGCGGCACATTCTAAAAATACAATTGATAAGGAAACAGCAAAAATGGAAAAATCAGCAGTAATTTTACGAAAATAAAGTCAAAATGTTAGGGACAAAAATGTCATCTAACCAAGAACAGTTCGAAAAATTAGGTTGCGAAAAAAAGTTATAATATTAGGAGAATAAAGTCAAAATATTACAAGAATGAAGTCATAATTACGAGAAAAGTTGAAAAACGTTGAAAGATTTTTTTAAATTGCTGTAATTTTACCAGTAGAAAGTCAAAATTATAAGAGAAAAAAGTCACGATTTTATGAGAGTATAAAAGTAAAAATAATTTCGTTTAGGTAGTATAGAGTTATTTTTTTTATTTTTTTTTAAATGTCATAACATGAGAAACAAACAAAGACAAAACACGAAAGTCCCTCCGGAACGAATTCATTTCATATCTTGAGGTTCCATTTGATCTCACTACAACTTTTGAACGATTGTTACCACACATTTTTATCTTTTTTACGCATTTTGAACCAACCTAAATCAAACCGCTGTCTTTGATCCGAAGACACAACCGTAAACGCTGAGTTTCCCTGATTTTGTGGATTATTTCCAGGAGTTCTGATTCTTTCTTTCGTGCAAGGTGGTGGCTGTCATCAATTGCTTGCCTTGCAAGAGGAGCGACCGCCTAATTAAATGACATGCACGCTGACTTTTGGATTATTTTGAGTCTTTTCCTTTTCTTTTATTTTACGTATCAAGTCAGTCGGTAATAAATTGCCAGAAATTCTTACCTTACTCTCATTTTATGATTAAATTGGACAATTTATACAAGGCGGTTGAGAACATTATTATTTCCAAAAATGCAAGAATCAATAGAACTTTAATGTTGGCAGTTGTGAGAGATAAAGACATGCTCTAATTTGAACCCAAATTTGAATTTTAATCTCAGGTAACGGGCCCATCTTGCCCTTCAAAATCAAAGGTGCTCTCGCTTTGCAACTTATAAAGTGTAATAAATAAAGGTAATTTGAAGAATTTAGTTCCAGGATTGGGAGGTTGGAATGATTTTTTTTTGGGGGGGTGGAATTCCAGATGAGAACTTTCTCCTAGCAGCAGCGATTCTAATTTGGGAAACCCTCTGATTGGCCGGGGTGGGCGATGGGAAAGGGAACGCAGAGTGGCGGCAAGGCGAGCAAAAGATGAAGAGAGATGGGGAGGAGAGGAGGATGAAGGCGAGAGCGGCGGAATGATGAGTCATGTGACCCCGGCGACACATGGAAACGCTCCTCTCCCTCTGCCTCTGCCTCCACTCGGATACAGGAGGCGCTCTCAGCCAATCAGAGAGCGCTGTCTGTGTGTCACAGTGCTTACTCTGAGGGTGGTGTCCCCCCCCCTCTCTATGTCACGCTCCAAGTCTCTGTAACCCTTTGAGGCCCACCTTGAATTACACCAGCATGAGGCGCATGAGGACTGACTGACAGATGCCAATCAAACATGTCCCATAACACCCCTGTAGTCACCATTGCGCTCCTCTTATTTGCTGTTTACACTGTTGTACTGTAGGGCAGGGGTCGGGAACCTTTTGGGCTAAGAGAGCCATGAAAGTCACATATTTGCAATGTATTTAAGTGAGAGCCATATCATATTTTTTAAAGTGTGCATTTTTAATTACTTTAATAATTTGTAATTAGTCTCTGAATTGCAGGGATTAAAGTGCGGGGAAGGTCTTTAACTTTGAATGTCATTTCTAACATTGTGATTCCTGTCATGTTTTACTTTGAAATGTCAACATTATGACTTTATTCTCATAAAATGACTTTTTCTCTCTTAATATTTTGACTTTCTACTTGTAAAATCACAGCATTGTTTTCTATTTCTTGTTGTTGCGTTCCAATTTTTTTCAACTTTTCTTGTAATTATGATTTTATTCCTGTAATATTTTGACTTTATTCTCCTAATATCATAACCTTTTCCACAACCTAAATTTCCCAAAATGACAACTTTTCCCCCCCTAATATTTTGACTTTATTTTCATAAAATTACTGCTGACTTTTCCACTTTTTGCTGTTTCCCTAAAGTTTTTTGTTAACAGTTTTTTTGTATTTATGTATCCCGGGCCAATAACTCACTCGGACCGCACGTTGTAACACCCCTGTTGTAAAGCAAGTATGTTGCATATATTTTAAGAAAAAACTAAATTAAAATAAATAAATGTTATGGTGTTAAGAAACATCTGAGAGCCATACGTGGTCATCAAAGGAGCCACGTCTGGCTCCCGAGCCATAGGTTCCCTAGCCCTGCTATTAGGTGTCTAGACAGCCACTAGCTAGCAAGGTAGCGAGTTAACAAGCTCGCTAAGTCGGCCTCAGAGTTCTTCTAAACTTCAAACTTCAAAAGGAGTAGAGAAGAAAGATCAAGTAAGAAGCCACAAACTTACCACTTCCACACTGAATGGAAGGAGAACCATTTTTCACTTTGCATCCATGGCTGGCTATATTGAGTGCAAGGTAGAGTAATATAGGATGGCTGTGTCATCCATGCAACATTACTGAAGCCTAGTGGCCGGAATAAAACATATCACTTGTATCTCAGTATGTTTTGACTAACAATAAACCATAAATAACAGAAATTAGATCGCACGTATGTTTTACTGAAAATCTTTTCCGGTGACTAGGTAGTGCACTGCCAATGCTACCACTGCTAGCTCTTCTGCCATGGTCACATTGATCTAAGTCCCCAAATAGCTGACCTTGGCTGTGCCTGTCCTTAACTAGCAGCTCGTAACCCATATTTTAGCTCATAGTTCGAGAGACGGCTCCCTAGTAACTGTTACTTCCTCAAACTACGGTGTGGGTGAGGGTCAACAAGGCGTGCACGTGTTAACCGCACGTCCAAAAAATGAGTGTTGTTAAAGAAAACTATGCAAATGCATTATTAAAGCGTTAACTTTGACAGCCCTATATGTTATATATTTAAAGAATGTACAATTGTGGGAATTCTGTGAAGACACATGCAACACAATGTATATTTTGCAATGGTGCTCTTGCAGCTTGGCTTGTCCAATAATGCGATGAGATGAATGCCAACATTTGTCTCCTCACTTCCCGTCTCTCTCTAAAGCTGGACCGATGGCTGTCTGTCTGTCGCTCTGCTTCCTGTGCAGGCAGGATGGCCACGCACGCTAAGCCTCCGTGCGTGGCAGATGGGAGTAAACGAGGGCGGCCGAGACATTGTCAGGACAAAATTGTGTCTTTTCCTCTCCAAGTCACGGAAGAGGTATTAACTGTGCATGTAAAAGGTGCGTGCTCTAAAACGGGCGGCATTTAAAGCGCGTACACATGATGTAGCGTGTTCTTATTTCTGTATGTGTGTGTGCACGCATACTAATCATGTTGACGGTAAACACTCATGCTAATCCTCAGTACAGATGACCAGCTGAGCCTTGCTCCACATGTCTGTGGCCGCCTTTCATGCATGTTTTAAGGCGACAACGCTAACCTCGCTCTAGTGACCCAAAAAGGACAAGGACCGCAAAAATATGAAACAATAAGTAGAATTCTTTAGCCAGACTTGCACCAAAAATGTAAACCTTCTTCTTTTGCCTTTGCCCTGCCTCTGTAAAAGTTTTGCTGGGATCGGTGACGTGTTTTTTTGCGTCCTCGGGCACACTGACACTATTAATCAAGCAGGAAATGTTTTAATTCACTTCTTTATAACGTGTTTAATTGCCATACAAGTGTAAAAAGAAGTGAAGCAACTACAGAAGTGTTGAAAGCAGCTAACAGGCAGATTTTAAAACATCAAGACAACAAAACGCGTAAAATACCAATAACTCGAATACTCTTAAATAACAACCCGCTCCTTAGGATATTTCTTTACCCAGATTTGCACCAAAAATGTAAAATTCAGATGGGACTTAACAGGGCCCCTCCACAAAAGTTTTGCTGAGATTGGTGACGTGTTTTTTTGCGTACTTTGTCTAACTAACAACCAAACTGTGAACATCAGCGCTATTGATCACTTTTTTTTAACGTTCACAATTGTCATACAAGTGTAAAAAGAAGTGAAGCAACTATGATGAAAGTGTGGAAAGAGATGTTAAAATGACAACAAATCGCACAGCATACCATAGACTGGAATACAGCAAGACAAAAGCCTGCGGGTTAGGATATTTCTTTACCCAGACTTGCACCGAAAATGTAAAGATTCTTCTTTTGCGCTTGCCCTGCCCACATTGGTGATGTGTTTTTTGTGTAATCCAGCCAACTGAGCATCAAACAGCAATGGCAGCTCGTCAGTAGAAGGGGTAGTATATGAGGCAAGTCACATTTACTGCTATGTTCAACTGCAGACCACTACAGCAACGAACCGCTCCCTCCCAAAGAACAAAAGTGGTTAACCGTTTTGAAAAGCGCAAACAAAAAGTGTCCTAAAAAGAAGATGATGGGAAACTGACGTAACAGAATCATGACGTGATGTGCTGATGTGACGATGGAGACATAGGAACGTTCCGATGTTTCATTTTAAAGTCAAGCAACAAAAACAAATAAAAAGTCCTTGCCTACAGTCATGATATTGCAGCAGTGTGCTCTGTGCTGCCACCCGTGGCCAAAGTGTGTAACTGCTATCTTTTGCTGCAGTACGGCTTCAGTCATGATCTCTCTCTGGTGACTCAATACTTTCCATTTGTAACACACACACACACACAATAGCAGAGTGCGAGTGGGATTAAAGGATGACTATTCCTCCTCTAACAAATCTTGTGCAAAGCTTCATGATACTCTGTTATTTTAGACCAGCTTCAGGGCAACACAATTTTTACATGAAGTGTAAAGCCTTACTTTTATTTTTTGAATATATTTATTGATGTATTTTTAAAGCATGTGTTTGCACTCTGCAGGAATCGTTTTGCCTTCAAAATGAGACAAAGCAGTGGACATGGCAGGATAAAGTCATGCTGCAGCGGCTCGTACAAAAATAAATAGCAAGTTAATAGAATTTATGAGGAAAACAATCTACAGTGACACATTATTTTGACTTTGGACTACTGACACTGACATTTAATGTTATTTAAGTAGCGCCATATGCAAAGAGAAGTGACATGTACGATGCCGATGCACCTTTTTTGAAATGCCAGGTCAAGTTCTTGTACCGCTTTATAGTCTGTGCTTCAATGAATAATGAAAAATAGTAGGGATTTTTCTTCAATACTTGCAGATTTTAGAGGACACTGAGCAAATGAGTGTTCTACTAAACAGTCCATCTTACTCAGGGGCGTCCAAACCTCCTAAAACCAATCAAATGTACAGTGCATAAGTATTCAAGAAAAATCACACGTGCATAAGTATTCACAGCCTTTGCCACGAAGATGACAACAGAGCTTGGGTGCATCCTGTTTCTTCTTCTCAGCCTACATTCTTAACTGGAGTCCAGTTGTTGTAAATTGTTGATTGAAGATGGTATGGCAAGGCACACGCACACCTACCATCTAAATACCATAAAAAGGCATGTAGACATTTTGTATTTTTTATTAATTTCCTGTCATATTGCAGGAGGAGAACATACAACAAGTTAGTGCTAAAGTTTCTTTGTCATCCTTCTACTGATGTCACTTGAACCCCCTTAAGGTTTGCCTGTGACGAACCTCATGCAAGGCATCTCTTTCCAATACATCCGTCCCCTCTACCCTCTCAGCTTTATTTTGCAGAAAGAAAATAATCTTTCCGTCATGTAGCAAGAGAGTACTTCTGAGATGTATCATTGCACACACACACACACACACACACACACACAGTATGAAATGTGCGCTATACTGCACTCTGACATAAAACTGCAAAAGCCCATCGGAGAAAGGTCCGTCATCAACATGGATAACACACAACAATGTCTGGCAGGCGGAATAAACCACTGACAGCAAAAACATTATTAATCTAAAAGGGTAAGGGTGAGGGAGTGGCTAATAAGGGAGAAGGAACAATGGAAGATGAGGAAGTACAATTCCGGGTGAGTCACGTTCAGAGAAAAACGTGAATATTCAATCCATCTCACACTAAATAAAAACATACGCAGTCAAATCTTGGTTTTTAAGGAAAATTGTTGTCTAAGTTTTACCTTAGTAAACTAGTTTTGCCCCGTTCTGAATTGTTTAGTGAAATTGAGTGCCCAAAAAAAGCACCCCATGTGTTGCTGACTCACTGTCCATGTATTTTTTATTGCTTGCGACTTTTAAATAACCAGCCATGGGGCCAAAGAAGGCTGTGAGGGCCAGCAATTTAATTAGGAAAGTGAGAAACACTATTGAATTCCATCTCACCAGGATGCATATTGCATCCATTCATCGTACTTATTTTGCTTTGTTTCATGCATGGATAACCATCATTAAGTATTCACACTGCAGTGGGACCTCAAGATACAAAATTAATCAGTTCCGGAGGGGATTCCGTATCTAGGAACTTTTGTATTATTAGACAATATTTACCATCTAAATGGCGTAATTCGTTCCTGCTCCCATGAAAACAGTCGTTGAAAGTGTAAATATTGTACCCACCTGAAATAAATATGTGCAATAATGACACCATAATCATTTACATGTGCATGAATGTTAACGAGAAAATAATAAAATCAATGAAAAAAAAAAGAAATGTTGTTGGGAATAATGACACTTCACCTTTAGGGTCGAGCAAAGTGAGCTTCATGCCGGTGGAGAAGGCGGCGAACGGAGTTTTGACAGATGACAGAAATCATACGTAAGTTTACGTACTGTAACTTCATTTAAATAACACACTAAATTACATACTAGACTTCACACTATCATTTTTTGAATACATTTTTTTAAACAATGGACTTTCCCACAAGTTCAACTCTATGTTCTATGGTCGTCATCACTTAGAGACACACTTAGAGTTATGATAAAAGCTCACTGCGCTGAAGTCTCATGGCATGATGCTCTGCCCTCCAATGACACTTGTTTACTCTTTTTTGGCAATGGAGACAACAATCCTGCTGTAACGAGGCTATCAGGCTAATTGAGTGTGTTGTTGTGCCTCAACAAAGACACACAAACACAACGACAACGAATCTATTCAATGTAGGGTTTTTTTTTTAGGAAAGACAGTTCCTTTACAGGATGGTGACTCACTGTCGCCCCCTGTGGAGAAAAGTGGCATAACACTAAGCTGCTTCTGTGACTGGACCTCGATCTAATGACCTGGCCAAAGTTGTGATGATGTAAAGACAGATGTGAGGAGGACTGGCGAGTGAGAACGGGGGCGGGGACATATGGAGGAGGGAGGGGATCGAAAAGGAAATATAAAAAGAGCAGTGGAAGGGGGAAGCGGAGGGACAGTTCCTCGGGCACCTGCCCCTCGCTCCAGTGACTGAGAAATCTACCATAATTACCTCTGAGCATGCTGCACTGCGCGCACACACACACACANGGACTTTCCCACAAGTTCAACTCTATGTTCTATGGTCGTCATCACTTAGAGACACACTTAGAGTTATGATAAAAGCTCACTGCGCTGAAGTCTCATGGCATGATGCTCTGCCCTCCAATGACACTTGTTTACTCTTTTTTGGCAATGGAGACAACAATCCTGCTGTAACGAGGCTATCAGGCTAATTGAGTGTGTTGTTGTGCCTCAACAAAGACACACAAACACAACGACAACGAATCTATTCAATGTAGGGTTTTTTTTTTTAGGAAAGACAGTTCCTTTACAGGATGGTGACTCACTGTCGCCCCCTGTGGAGAAAAGTGGCATAACACTAAGCTGCTTCTGTGACTGGACCTCGATCTAATGACCTGGCCAAAGTTGTGATGATGAAAAGACAGATGTGAGGAGGACTGGCGAGTGAGAACGGGGGCGGGGACATATGGAGGAGGGAGGGGATCGAAAAGGAAATATAAAAAGAGCAGTGGAAGGGGGAAGCGGAGGGACAGTTCCTCGGGCACCTGCCCCTCGCTCCAGTGACTGAGAAATCTACCATAATTACCTCTGAGCATGCTGCACTGCGCGCACACACACACACAGACACCGAGAGGGTGGGAGGTTGGGGTTGGGGCTAAAATCCTTACACAACCTCAGCAAAGTCATCCAAAATACTGTATGATGACAGCTCAGCCTCTCGCTCACTGGCCAAACACACTAGCACGCACGTGGACGCCGAAGGTGGGGGGTTGGGGTCGTGCAAGAACAAAGTGGGTTAGAGAGAGAGCATGTGTGTGTGTGTGTGACATTTTGTACAAAAATCATTTTCCAACTAGGCCTACACACTGAAAAAAGAAAAAGAAAAATTCACTGCATTTTGCAGGACATTGAAAAATCAGCTGTGGGCCGCGAACTTCCCCCAGGCTGCAAGTGTACAGTAGTCAGTCGTATTGGCAGCCTGTATTGCAGTATGTATTTACAATTCTCAACTCATCTCAACTTTATTTATAAAGCACTTTCATACAATCAGTGATTGAGACAAAGTGGGGTACAGTGCTTACGGTGCAATAAGAATAAAAACTAGCTAAAAACATAATAAAACAATAGAATCAAAAATGAAACAATAAGAACTGTACAGCACAACAAAACAGGTGCAGGATCTTAGACTGGGTTAAAAGCCAAGGAATAAAAATGAGTTTTAAGAAGAGTTTTAAAAGTGGACAGTGACCGGGATGGCGGATGTGCAGGGGCAGTGCGTTCCACAGTTTGGCTGCGGCTGCATTAAAAGCTCTACCCCCTCTGCATTTTAGCTTAGACCTCGGTGCCTCGAGGAGAAACTGGTCAGCTGACCTGAGGTACCGAGCGGGAGCATATGGGGAGAGCAGTTCATTAAGATAAGGAGGGGCGAGACCTTTTAAAGATTTAAAAAGAAAAAAAAGAATCTTAAAGCAGACTCTAAAATGCACGGGCAGCCAGTGGAGGGACGCTAACATAGGAGTTGGAGACGAGAGGACTGACTCACTCCAAAATAAAGTGCGTTACAGTAGTCCAGCCGTGAAGTGATAAAAGCATGGATCCCTGTTTCAAAGTGCTTATGTGCAAGAAAAGACTTGACTTCAGCTAGGCGCCTCATGTGAAAAAAGCTGGTGCTGGCCACTGCACTGATTTGCCGAGCCAACTTAAAATCACTGTCCATTTTAAAAGCCAAGTTAGAGACCACAGACTTTTCTAGTGATGATAAGGGGCCCAAATCACAAAGACAGTTTCTACTAGTACTACCTGGTCCAAACACAATAACTTCTGTTTTTTTCTAACTAAAATTAATTTATTCTTTTTCTATACCGCTTATCCTCATTAGGGTCGCGGGGATGCCAGAGCCTATCCCAGCAGACTTTGGGCGAGAGGCAGGGTACACCCTGGACTGGTCGCCAGTCAATCACAGGCTAATTAAAATTGAGAAAGCTAATTGACATCCAGTCTTTAACATCAGCGAGCCAGGACAGAAGTGGATTCATTGACCAGGTATTACTCTTTTTCATTGGCATGTAGACCTGTGTCTCATCAGCATATCAGTGAAAGGATATGTCATGCTTTCTGAAAATGGACCGCATGGGTAACAGATAAAGTGCAAATAACTAAGGGCCCAAGATAGAACCTTGTGGGACACCACAGGGAAGTGGAGCTGGGTTGGACACGTAGTCCCCAATTTTCACAGCTATCGTTTTGTCCGTTAGATAAGATCTGATCCATTTTAGTATAGTACCATAAACCCTTTAAACTTCTGTAGCCGATGTATTAAAATGTTGTGGTCAACTGTGCCAAAAGCTGCAGTAAGGTCCAACATGACAAGAATCATATGATCACCAGAGTCTGTGGCCATGAGGATGTAATTAAAAACCCTTATTAAAACTGATTCTGTGGTGTGTAAAGATTTAAAACCAGACTGAAAGACCTCAAGGACACCATATCGATCTAAAAACATTTTCAGTTGTGCATAAACGGCTTTCTCTGATATTTTAGAGATAAAAGAGTTAGGCCTGTAATTAGATAGCATAGTGTGGTCAAGGCCGGGCTTCTTTAAGAGAGGCTGCACTATTGCATGTTTAAAACCTGCAGGAACAACACCAGTGGAAAGGCTGGTGTTAATAATGTGCAGAACCAGCTGCCCTATGCTGGGGAAGATTTCCTTAAAGAAGCGGGAGGGGGAACAACATCGTGGGGAGAGCCTGATGGCTTCCTTTTACTAACCACTTCAGTTAAAAAAAGGACACAGACTCAAACTTTTCAAATACACCCAGACAGGGGACACAGTCAGAAGGATCAGAGGCAGGGGCTCCAATAAGAGCCCTCGTGGAGGTGACCTTGTCCAAAAAATAATTCAGAAAATCCTTACAGGTTTCCAGTGAGCAGTCTGTGGAGCATTTAAAACACAGTCAATTGTTTTAAAAAGCAGATGTGGGTCTTGGGAGTTTGATTCAATAATGTTTGACAAGTGCTCTCTTTTAGCTTCTTTCACAGTATTCTGGTAGTGCTGCCAACTGGCCTGCAATATCTGAAAAGAGATCTGCAGCTTGTCCTTCTTCCATCTGCGTTCGGCCTTTCGACAGTCTGTGTGGCTGCACGAGTGACATCATTCAGCCAAGGTTCAGGTTTAGCCTTATGCCTCATGGGTTTTAAAGGAGCAATAGCATCCAATATACGTAGTGTGGCAGAAGGACCGAAACCAGTCAGTGAGCTCCTCCATGCTAGAATCAGTGCTGTCATATCGCCTCGAAGCTGGAGGGTGAGGAAGCGCTTGGTCTGCATTTAAAACCATTCCTAAGAGCTACCGCTGATCCTCCTCCACGGCCCGACGTCCGAGGGGAGTTAAAATACAAGCATCCAGCAGGTGCAAGTTCATTCAAAATGCTGCACTCACCAGCGGTGACAAAAGAAGTCCAGGTCTCTGGATGCGAAGTAATCCCTTAGAATAAATGATTTGTTTGCCAGCAATCTGGCGTTCACCAGGCCAAACCTGGTCAGAGCTGGGGTCTGAGAGGCTGCGGACAGAGAGGCCCGATGAAGCGGCACCAGTCTCCGTAGGTTCGCCCCTCACTGGCGGAGCCAAAGAGACGGAGGGCGGTGGGGCCAGGGCCCATTATTAAATCCGGCAACTGTGATCAGGCAGACAGTAGGCGGGTGGAGGAAACGCCGAGGCACAAGGAGTGATACAAATCCTGACCGGGAGATGGACGGGCATTGTACCAAGCAGGCTTTGAGCTTCACCAGCCTGCCACCGTGTTTGCCGCGACGACGAGGGCGTTTGCAGTGGGGAGGTATGGCTGGAGTAGGCATAGGTGAGTCGGTATATTTGCCAGCAGCTGTGGCGATGTTTCATGACCTTCAGATCTACTCCTGGCAAAACTACTAGCGTATCTGAGGGCCATTAAAAAGTGGCGATCATAGACCAGCAAAGATTCAGTCTGTAGAGTGCTATTCACTGAATTCAATTCACTGAAAACAAGTCAAGATAGAAGAGTTTCAGCTAAAGTGAAAGGAAAGGTGTACAAAACTGTGGTGAGACCAGCTATTGTGTTTGGTTTAGAGACAGTGTTGCTGGGGAAAAGACAGGAGGCAGAGCTGGACGTAGCAGAAATGAAGATGCTGAGGTTCTCTTTGGGTGTGACCAGGATGGACAGGATCAGGAATGAGCACATCAGAGGGACAGCACATGTTAAAGGTTTCGAAGGCCTAGAGGAAGACCAAAGAGGAGCTTTATGGATGTAGTGAAAGAGGACATGAAGGTAGTTGGCGCAAGAGAAGACAGAGTTAGATGGAGGCAATTGGTTCGCTGTGGCGCCCCCTGAAGGGAGAGGCCAAAAGGAAAAGAAGAAGAAGATTGGAAGTCCAAAAATGCCAACAAAACGGGTTAAAAGCTAACTTTGTGTTACTTTGTGTATTGTTTGTTCAGGCAAGTCAAAGGTTAAGTGGTGCACAGACAACGGCTTCATGTTGTTAAAATGCACTTTGGAAGGCAGTAAAAAAAAAAAAAAGATTGACACAATTTTTGCTCAGTGACACTTTCACTTTGAGGAAGCACACCCTGTGGTTTCCCATTAGGAGCCGGCAACTTTTCCAATCACTGCTCCTGGCATTTGGACCCGAGGAAAGGCCACTGATGCCAGACAAAGTTCATTTTGTCATTCTAGCCTCTAATGACATATCTGCACTACATTGCAGGAGCTTGCAGGAGGTGGATGGATGGATGGATGGATGGATGGATGGATGGAGTGGGTCTCACTTAATAACCTAATAATGTATTACACTTCCAGTCAAAAAGCAAGGCACCTGTTGAGCATTCACTGCAATTAAACTGATCTGTGTGTGTGTGCGTGCGTGTCCCAGAGTCCAATATCGATCTGTGAAACTCTTGTAAACAAGAGGCTGATTAAACTCTACAACAACCCCACTAACTAAAACTGAAAGTGCAAGCGGCTCAAAGCCCATAAATCAACACTGACACACACACACACACGCGTGCACACACACACACACACGCACACAACACGACAAAAACCTACAGGATTATTCATGATTTTACTTTAGGTATGCAATCACCATAGCGAACTGTTGTAGTTAATCGTACTACCTCAAACCTGCCTAAAGGGCATCATACGTATGTATACATATAAATACATATATACAGTATGTGTGTGTGTGTGTATATTGCTTGTGTGGACGGATGAAGGGGGTTACCGAGTGTTGTGCCACATTAAAAACACACACATACCTGCAGTGTGTGCACAGCGAGCCGCTCTCATGTGACTCAAGGACAAGTATATTTGGGCCAAGGTCATGTGGTTCCACATTAGCAATGGCATACCAGTGATGTCACACACTCTGTGTGTGTGTGTGTGTTTGCTTCTCGTCTTTCTGTCTCTTCACACCACACTCCTATTGTGAGGACATTTGTCTTCGTGGGGCCATTTTGACAACGAGAGCAACGCAATGATGAGCTCCTCTGCTTGTCTCCAACGGGACATCGAGTATTTGCCCATTCTCCTTCTTTTGGTACCTTCTAGTGTGCGTGTCCTGCCTTGACTTCCCATTAGTGCTGGTATTGATCACTGGCTGGCATTACACGTCACATTGTGTGGATGGAGATTGTTGTCCACTAGTATCCAAACCAGCCTTTCCGTGTGTGTGTGTGTGTGTGGATGTGTGTGTAAAGTGCTGATAATAACCTTCCATGTAATTGGGCTGCTCACAAGAACATCTCAAGGCCACTCCAGCTTCCTTATAGATTTGTGATGTCATACTGAGGTGGGTAGCTTCAATACTGAGGTGGGTAGCTTCAAGGAATGGCAATATGGGGCGGCTCACAGAAGAGCGGAGGTGAGCATATAGCTTAGCTTAATTAATCAAAGGTGACTTCCCTGGTTCGTTAAAGAACTGAGCTTTGTCTTCATCATCTTTGCTTCTACCACAGCATACTAACTAATGCGGCATTCGAAAACCGGCAAGGCGAGGAGGAACTTGATCACCTCTGACAAGAAAAAGTATTACTGCTTAAAGTTGAAAGTCTAATCGACTACAAATAATAACGAGCCAACCAACCAATTTACACAACCATTTGCATAAGATAACTAACCACCCAATCATGAGCCCAAACTACAAACCAGCAGTCTAACAGTTCTACCAAAATAAACAACCCAAACATGTAAACAAACAACAAATTAATCAGGCAAACAACCAACCAACAGCGCAAACAATTATTGGCATGGCGACAGATAACAGTAGTCGTTTCCCAACTTGAAGGTTGCTGGTTCAATTGTGACCATGTCGAAGTACCGTTTGGCCTCTCTGACTTTATCTCCAAAACCTCTAACATGTGCTGTCCCTCTGATGTACTCATCCTGTCCATCCTGGTCACTCCCAAAGCGAACCTCAGCACCTTCAACTCTTCTACCCCCAGTTCTGCCTCCGGTCTTTTCCTCAGCTGCACTCTCTAGACCAAGCAAACCATTTCTGGTCTCACTCTACTTAAAATCCTCCACGTTCTTTCTCTCTTCTGCCTGTAACCTCACTCTTCCACTTGGGTCCCTCTCATTTACACACATGTACTCCGTCTTGCTGCGGCTGACCTTCATTCCTCTCCTTTCCAGGGCAAACCTCCACCTCTCAGGCTTCTCCTCCACCTGTTCCCTGCTCTCACTACATATCACAATGTCCAAGTAATCAACTATCCAACCAGCCAAGCAAGCAATCATTAATACAACTAACCAAGCAACTAATGATCAACACAACAAACAACTTTGAGAAATATTGTTGCTCTACCCTCTTCTGTGCGCAATGACCCCCCATCTCCAATTGAAAAATGGAACTTTCGTCACAACTTTAATCACCAACCCAATCAATGAACTCCGTAATCAACAAATCATAACCCAACTAACCATCCATCCGTTTTCTATGCCAGTTCTCCTCACTAGGGTTGCAGGATATGGAGCCATCCCTGAGCTGACTTCGGGCGAAAGGCAAGGTATACCCAACCAACCCAACCAACAAACAACCATTTAAATTCATACCCATGGGCAATTTGAGTCATCAATTAACCTAACGTACATGTTTGTGAAATATGGGATGAAACCGGAAAAAAAAAACAGGCACAGGGAGAACATGCAAACTCCATACAGAGATGCCAAGCAGAGATTCAAACCCAAATTCCACATCTTATGACCAGCATGCCAATCACTGTGCGGCCCCCATCTAACCAAGCAAACAATAAACAAAAAGCAATTAACCAACAAAACAACAAATTAGTCAAGCATACAACCTATCAACAACCCAATCAACCATCCAAACAACAAACTAACAACCTGTCCAACCTATCTAACCAAACAATCATCAACTCCACCAAAGACCTCATCACAATGAAAACATAAATCCAATCATTTACTAAAACAACCGAATGATTAACCCTAAATGCAGACTGGCCAGTTGCAGAGCAACACAGAACAGGCTCAACCCAACTGTCCAACATTGTCCTGTCCTGATTTTTTCTATATTTCTGTCAATTTAAATTAAAATTATGGTAAAACTGTCTGTTTTGGCCACCTGGAAAGTGACATACCAGCAAAGTTTTCAGATTAAAGTCCTCAAATCATTGCTCTGATTCCTTTTGCGCTGATCAGACTTTATTGCCACAACGACACTAATGATGTCACTGACACAAAAACTTTTTAAGAGGGTTGTGTCTTCTAGCAGTTTTCCTCTCTAAACTGCGCACCCTCCGCCTCTACCGCCAGACACCATCTCTAAGGTCTATTATGACAGTTGGCTTGGAGGAATTCAAAACAAGAACGCCTCCGGTCTTCCACATAGCCCAAAAAAACACACACACACACACACACACTATGACATAGTACATGTAACGGTCACACAGTGGTGTGAAGGCCAGACACACACATCGAGCGGCGCCCACCCCTTGTGTTTTCATAACGTGGTGCAAAGGTTAAGTCCTCCGGTGTTTGTTTAATGTGAACACACACTCACGCATGCACGCTGCTCAAGTGGAAAAAAAACAATAAGAGGTCAGGCGCTCCCGTCGACCCCCGACAGGTGGAAGGGGCGGGGCCATGGCTGGATGCAGGGATGCCAAGAGCCGATTGATTGCACAGAGGCCCCTGCTAGAAGCCAGGGAACATGTTTAGGAAAGTTGAAGGTGAGCAAAATAGTTTGAACTACACCTTTCTTTGACGGATGGAAAAATGTTTTCTTATCATTGGGTTCATGGAGCAATCATGTTCTTGTTACATATTATTATGCATCTTTACAGTCCTTCCTCGGTTATCTGGGTTAATTGGTTCCAGACAAGACAGCGATAAGCACATTTCTGACTCAGTATTAGTAAATGGAATATTTTCATAGTTAGATCATAGAAAACCTGTATATGACTTTCTAAATACAATCTTTACCATTATAAGAGCGCTGATGAAATAGTTACTTGAAAGTAATGCCATACTTACTGTGTATGTTTACTTTTGTCTAAATGAAACATTTTCATAACAAAATCTCAACTCCAAAAAGCAGTCCCGGTTGGCGTAGCACGGGCAAACTCGGCGTAACACTTCCTGTATAACACTTACTGTAAGTAAGTACGTACCAAAAGGATGTCATCGCTTGCTGGACATTGTTTGTCATTGTTACCACTTCTTGTTGCATGTCACCCACGTAGTTGCACTGCAAATTAGTTTAAAATAAAATGTTTCCTCAACTGTAATGTGCAGGCTATGGGATCACTGCAGGGACAGAAGGAAACGGCCAATTCCTTTAAACATTAGCAAGCTTGGGAGCTAACTAGTTAGCATCTAATGTATTTACTGTACTTAAAAAAAGGGTTTAAAACAGGGTGGAAGAAGGACAAAGAAGCCAAAGCATACCACTTCCACACTGAAAGGGAGATGAACTTATTTTCACTCTATCATGTGTGACATACCATAGTTGACTCCATGCAGTGTGACAGGAATCTAATACCGTGTCTCATTAATGGAACATTACTGACGCCTAGTGGCCAGTACCACTACATACATAAACCTCTTTCCTGTCTTTTAATATTTTTTGACAAATATTACAACATAGTCAACTACAATCAGCAATTATTTATTAACTATTGAATTCCTAAACCGTGATAGAGCGAGGGATGGCTGTTCCAACCATAAACTCAGCAAACACATCAAACAATTAATACCAACCAAGACACCAAACCGACAAACTTACCAAACAATTAACCAAATACCAACTCAACCATAACACTAATCATTAACTTAAGCAACTAAGCAACCAATTAATAACTCAATCAACTATTCAATTCACACAAAGCCAACCAATAAAACAAATCCGTTAATCTGACAATCCACACAACCAGAACAACAAATTAACCCAACCAAGAAAGCCATTACTTAACTAATCAACAATTCAACTTTAACCAACTATGACATATGTTAACCAATCAACAGTCTGACCAACCAATCACTTATGAACAAACTGACCAACAATTATCCCCAGAAAGCTGACCAATCAATTCACAACTCAACCCAGAAACCTTTATTGACAAGTAGAACTTTGGCATTAATTAAACTAATAGACTAATAAACACGACAGACTAAATGTCAGAAAATAATTGAAAACCATTGCAATAAAACAATATTTAACCCAACAAACTATTCAAACCAAAAAAACAACAATTGACTTAACTATCTAGTTATCTCTTTACTCAACCAACCTAAAAAACAATCACTGATTTAACCAGCTGGCCAAACTGTCATCACCTCAACCAACAAATCAATAGTCAGGCCAACTAATAATTTCCCCTCAACTAACCAACCATCCATTTTCTTTGCCGCTTATCCTCATTTGGGTATGCTGGAGCCTATCCCAGGTACACCCTTGACTGATCACCAGCCAATCACAGGGGAGACAAACAACCATTCACAGTCACATTCATACTTATGGACAATTTAGAGTCGCCATGGAGATTTGAACACAGACCTCCTGACTGTGAGGCCAACATGTTACCCACTCATACACCGTGCAGCTACTAACCAACCAACCAACAATAATCCCAGCAAACTAACCAGTCACTTCACAACCCAACCAAGAAACCAATCATTGACAACCAAAACCACCAAACTGCTGTCAACCCGATCAAACAACCAAACAATCAACAAGAAATCAGCCTGCCCAAAAAATCCAAACAACCAATCAATGGATAACCCAACTAGTCAACCATCCAACCAACAAACCAATCATTAACCAGTTGATTCATAACAACCCAACGATGACGGTGTCGAACCTCTGCTACGTCAACGTGCATGAGGGCGTGACTCATGCGTGCTGCAGTTTGACGCCACTGATGAAACCACACGGGTAAAGAGGACGCTCACACAAATAACAAAGAACACACACCGAGTTAATATTACATGCTAACATTTACCACCAGCATAAATGCAATGCAGCACGAGCCTGTAATGGTAGCTCATGTTCAGCATGTGTTGGTCTGCATCCAGCAGGGGAAATTCCAGTGCAACTTCCACCTGCATGGTGCATGCACTTGCATGGAGCATGAAGGTCAAAATGTGTGTTTGTGTGAGAGCAAGATCATGTGACACGGGAAGCAAAGCAAGAGTATGACTACACACAAACACTTCACTGGTGTCCTTGGCTTGAATAAGAAGAAGGAGAAAAAGCAGTGAGATCATTAAAGTTTGCTTTTCTTCCTCGCGGCTGCAACAAGGTTGACGACCAGAATATATTTAGCTCTCTGAATCATTTATCAACCACTAGAGGGAACACTCTGCGAGACATGGACAAAAAAACAACAACCTTTACCTCGCCACAAACTCACTGGGCACTTCATTAGGTACGGCGTCTGAAGATGTCCGATTTTTCCTTGACAAAGAGGCAAGTCATTTAACTAATGTTAAATATTACTGTACCCTGTTTACCATGCTTTGTTTACCCAAACCCAATCCCATTTCTCTAATCCAAGGGTAGGGAACCCATGGATCGGGAGCCTGATGTGGCTCTTTCTATGACCACCATAACATTTATTTTATTTTTTATTTTTTGTAGTACATGTAACACCTCTTGATTTACACCGACTGTGTTCATAGTGCGGTCCGAGTGATTTACTGGCCTTCCGCACAGTCTAAAAATACAATTTAACAAAAAAAACTTTAAGGAAGCGAAAAAAGTGGAAAAATCAGCAGTAATTTTACGAAAATAAAGACAACATATTTGGTTGCGGAATAGGTTATAATATTAGGAGAATAAAGTCATAATATTACAAGAATAAAGTCAAAATTATGAGAAAAGTAGAAAAAATGGAAAAAAAATGTACAAGTAGAAAGTCAAAATATTAAAAGTAGAAAATTCTACAAGAACAAACTTTACGAGAATAAAGTTGTAAAGTTATGAGTAAAAAAAATGTCCTTTTAATAGCATAGTTATTTTTTATTTTTGTTGTTAGATTATGAGAAGCAAACAAAACTGTATAGAATAGAATAGAATAGTCTTTATTGTCATTGCACAATAGTTACAACAAAAATGTACTCTAAAAAAATAATAGTAAGAAAGGAAAAAAAGTTATATATAAAATAAATAAATACATAAAATATATATATATATAAAGTTGTAATTTTTGGAATATTAGGTTGGGGAAAAAATATATAGGAATGTAGTTTAAATATTTTGGGAATTAAGTCCTAATATTACAAGTAAATATAACATTTTTGTTTAATAATGTATAATGTTTTTTTTGCTGACATTTTAAAGTAAAACATGACGGGAATCCCGGTGTTAGAAATTACATTCAAAATATGAAACTAGAGATGTCCGATATTGAGTTTTTGCCGATATGCGATATTGTCCAAACACTTAATTTCTGACATCAACCGATACCAATTTAGGCACACGGTTTTTACCCCAAACTATTTTTAGATCATACCACCTACTTTTATTGTGATGCCCCACTAGAGGCATTTCACAAATTCACATTGTCTACACAAAAAAAGAACACTACTTCAGCTTAAGTTATGGAAAAGTGCCACATTCATTTTTAACATTTTCTCTCAAACAACAGCTCTTCCTGAGATCATCCTGACAACGTCCACCACAACAAGGACAAATCTGACGTCTTCACAAATTGCAAACAACATCGTACCTGTCCTGTACAACATTGCGTAGCATTTAAGCCACTGAGCAGTCCAATGGGCACAGCATCAGGAATTAGCTACTCGACATCTCCATGAACAACACTGTACGAGTCACGCAGGAAAAGGCATGGCAAAGCGTGGCTGCGGGAATGCCATGAGTTTGCTGGATTCGGAGGCGTGCACAATGGAAGACAGCTGGTTATGCAGCACGATGCACTACAGGACTTTTTGGCTGATTGCGTTATTCAATTTTTTTCCCCGGTTGTTTTGCATTACAACAAATTGCAGTTTTGTTATCCAAAGTTGAACCTTTAAACAAAATCCAGACCAGCGATTTTGTGTAGCAAGGAGCGGGGAGGTTTGTTAGCCACGAGAGTGTTGTTACTAATTTGAGTCACCAATTGCGCGCCGGTAAATGTCTTATAGGACCCCGCAAGCGATTCTAGTGGTACATTTGGCATTGCATCAACGGACTTTCATTATCGGAAAAAACACGATAACGATTATTTCCGATATCACAAATTATGCTGATATCGGATTTCTCTATATAAAACCTTCTCAGCACTTTAATACATCCAATTCAGAGACTAATTACTAATTATTACAGCAGCTCTCAAGCCTGCACGGTGGATGAGTGGGTAGCACATTGGCCTCACAGTTAGGAGGTTTAGGGTTCAAATCTCCATCAGGCATGTTTTCTCCGGGTACTCCGGTTTCCTCCCACAATCCAAGAATATGCATCTTAGCTTAATTGGCGATGTCAAATTTTCCATTGGTGTGAATGTTTGTCTATATGTGCCCTGTGCTGGACTGGCGACCAGTCCAGCGTGTACCCTGCCTTTTGCCTTCCCGCATGCCCGCGAGCCTACTGAGGATAAGCGGTATACAAAATGAATATAAGTAATTACTATAAAGACACTTTTGGTTTGAATCACTGTTAGAAAATTGCAATCTTAGCCCAAAAGGTTCCCGACCCCTGCTCGAATCTGCTCAAAACTACTCACTGTCTGACGTGACGGATGAGTTAGAGTGAGCCGTCATCCTGCACCACAGGCCTTGAAAGAAGACGGGGGGAAAAGTTAATTTGCATAAGGGTCTCCTATCGCTTTTGTCCAAAATGATGACTGTTGGTTGTCCGATTAGTGCTTGTAGGAAAGTGCAACATACCTGAGCGCCTCATCACGAGCCAAGTACGTGTCGTAACATTCAGGGAGTTCTTCTGTGGGCAGATCTCAAAGATGAACATCGTGAGCGCTGGCTTCCGTGGAATTGTGAAGCGCATAAAAACATCTTCAATCTAACCTGTGTCTTCTGCGTGGGAGTCTTTACAAACTCTGTCATGAACCCGGCGTTAAAACCTGCAAAGCAAATGTGGCTGTGACACTACAAACATCTAAAAGTAATTGGTACATTTGATGAATACATTTTACCATGCAAGCAGCGCAACAACGTAGCATTGGTTCTATTCTTGATATCCGCTCCTTATTTGGTCAGAGGGTCAACGTTCACCAGGTAACTAAGAGGTTGGTGGTTGGAGCCCTCCGAGGAGAAAATATTTGAAGTGTGCATGGCAACTTGGGCTCTTGTGTCAGATTGTCTTGGAGAGTCTGTACCATTCTTAGTTACGGTGTACAAGATGAAGAAATAGCAAGGTTGTGTGCTTCATGGTTGTCAATTTGTACAAAACGGCTGAGTACTTTGACAAGAAGATTAAAAGAGTTCTTGTTCTCTTCAGACAGGTTAGCGGCACCCGACTGATGTGTTGCTGCAATAGTAATCCTGCTCAAGATTCAAATTGAAATTGCGACCTATCAGATATGTTATCATAGGTGGATTGGTTGCTTTCTTGATCTGCAATCCTGACTGGTGCAGTTGCAAATGTTTCTGTTTTCAAACGCATCTTTTGTGTTTCACAAATTATTAAGCATTTGCACGGACTGGCGCAGAAACAAACAGCAAAGTCTGTGAAATGAGCAAACTGAGTTCATTTCCTTTGTAGAGAATAAAATTCGGTGTAATACAGTATTAGGATTTTCTGCAACCCAAAATTTTGGATTTGCAAGATGTAGTTTGCAAACTAGCTGTGAACCAAATGCTATGGTCCCAAAATGTCCTAGACTTTGGATGAGATCCGCACCCTCTGACGTAACATTCGAGATAAATCCATCCGAGACAACGACTTAAGTCTTTGCCGAGCCCAAAGTACTTTTTGGTTGCAATCCAGGGGTCTTTGCTTTGTCCTTTTCAACATGAGTCGTGTCAGTCTCCGGCATTGAGAAGATTGGAATTTGCCAATTTCAGAGTGTGTGACAAGGAATCAAGCCCGGTTTCGACTTGTATGTGGAATTGCTTTGGAATAGACAGCGTTGTCATTCTTTCCTGAGAGACATAACCTTGTTTTTATGGCAGCTGTAGATTTCAAGCCAGACCCCCGATTCAAAAGGTGGTAGGTACAAGGTCTTCCACCTTCCTTTTGATACTCTTATAATAAGAAAGGTAGTGTGCATGAGGTTTGTAAAGCATACCCAAGCACCTCACAAAGAGTCAAGTACACGTTATAACATTAAGGGAGTTCTTCTGTGGGGAGATCTCAAAGTTCTTCTGTGGAATGTCCAAACACATAAAAACATCTCCAAGTCACCAAATTGAAAGTAGGTCTTCGGCGCGGGAGTCCTTACGACTGTCGTGAACGCGCCGGTAAAACTTGGACTGTACAGGGAACACGGCTGCGGCATTGCAAACTTCCACATTCCTACATAGCAGATCGTCCGACCCCTGGGTCCAGCATGCTTCCGCTGTGCCACTGTACTGCTTATATGACAATAAACCAAAACAAACTAACGGACATAAGATCCTCGCCTTTCTCCAAGCCTCACGTTAATCCTGCCTGTTTCGCTACCTTCTTGCTAAGCAGAATGTGCAGCCCTCTGCCCAACACCACATTCATCTCAAAGACATTTTGGCTGACACCTCTCACATGTGAAGGGCTCTCTATGTGTCACTGTCATCCACTGTCCTCGTGGACGCGTGCTTGCTCATAGGAGAGCGCTCCAATCTATTATTGAGCAGGACGCCGTCATTCCGAGGCCTGAAGGTCAATAACCCCCCACACCCCGTGCACACACACACACACGCACACACACCACCCTGCTTGCCACAGTAACCCCCCTCACACATAGCTGGTGGTCACATGATTGATAAAATGTCCGATTAGAATGTGTTGACATTCAAACACACACGATGTCTGTCTTGTTAGGTTACATTTATGAATAAAGACTAATAACATGCAGATTAGGGAGCGCTTGTGCTGCAGTCAGCACATCCGCAGCACAGCTTGAGAGAGAGTGAAGGGCGAGCAAATGTCACAGAGGTCAGGGCGTGTGTGTGTGTGTGTGTGTGTGTGTAAAAGCTGCAGTTGACTCTGTAATTCAGATACATACACACTTAATGTAAAGCCGAGACCCTGCGCGCGTTCTCCCCGGCCGGTCAAGTGGGATGAGGAAAGCCCTCACGTCGAGTTGACAACGTTATCGATCCATTTGCACACACGCAGTGAGTCGGTCACACCTTCTTTACATAAAGTATTTGATACCAATCTGTGGAAGTAGGTGCTCTAGCACATAAGCCACGCCCCCTCCTTACATCTCTACACCCATGCATCAACAACTGCTTGCTTACAAAACGCCAAAGAGGGAAACTGGCCAGAACATAAAAAGTAATTCACTAAAAAGTGTAACGTCCGGATGATGCCGTTCAGGTGCTGTTAGCGCACCACAGCCCCATCTGCTGGACTGGACAGGTCAACGCCTCACTTGGCCTTGGGGAATGGGAAAACGACTTCCTCCGTTCATACGTTCATCTGCATAAAACCTTCTCCGCCCCCGCAGAGATGCCATCTTGTTTTGCCATCACTTCATCTCAGGAGGAAATTGTTAAGTCAATATTACGCCGTCGCTTCCCACAGCGCTCTCTGATTCTACCACAAAGCTCCCCTCTCGGGTCCTGTGGGTCCAAATCCTTCATGTGGCCTGCTTGCGCTGTCAACGCCGTGTTGCTATTGACACGGTGCGTCGAGGGCACGTCTGAGGCCTCGTCTGCGGCCTCATCGCCACCGCCACAATGCTAAATGGTAGCTAACCAGCAGCCACTATTTGAAGAAAAAGGCGAGCCAAAAAAATCAAACAAGGTGCGCCACCGAGCTATCTTGGTAAGGACTTCAATTAGAGAACGGAGCACACAAGAATCACCAAACCCCCCAATGCACCTGGGGGATTGCGCTACTAAAACGGCGAGGTCTGGTTTGCAGAAACAGACCAAACAGAACACGAATGTACCTTTATCCAGATTTGCACCAATACCTACTTCAATGTACCCAATGATCACAAAATGAGTGCTGGAAGCTACGACCAGTCTTAGGTCGCCCTAAAGGGTGCCCTTTTCTGGCAGCCTGTACACGCAGCGATAAAGCGGTTTAAGTGGGGCGGTCCCGATGCTTGGTGGCCGTGCCCTGCCAGACCGATGGCGGGCATAGAATAGAACCAGACAGCGGGACGGGGTGCAGGCGGAGAGAGGGCGGGAGAGCGTACGTGTGTGTGGATGCAGTTTGACATGTGGAGCACCAAGTGAATTAATCCGGCGCACTGCGGCCCTGTCACCATACATCTGTCTACCGTGCTGACACCAGCCAAACGTGCGCTGGTGCTCTGTATGGGTGTGTGTCCTGAAAATATGCTGAAGACCGAGAAATAAGAGGTCAGTAAAAAAAAACAACGCTTAAGGGAGGAGTACAAGCTAACATAAGCCTGCCAGTCCTGTAGGGGGCAGTAATGCACACAGGAAAGCTGGCGTCAACACGCAGCAGGTATTTTCTTCACCACAGATCCACCTATGGAGAGGTTGGATTTGCTGCCATCGTCAGCCCTGACGTAAGTAGACTGTAAACCGTGAAAAATATTGCACCTTTAACTGCATGTCAAACTGTACTCTACTTACGAAAACCTCATTATACAAAAAATCCCTTTTACAAATTGGGCTTCGAAGATATTTAACAAATCCCAGTCCCTTTTAACAAAAGAATATTACAAAAATGAAACTCAAAAGTGGCGCCCAGATGTTTTAATGTACTTCACCGCCATGCAGAGTAATGGATGCCAACCAGCGTAAAACCGAAGAAGCGGCAGCAGCCCTCCCATTGGTTATGTTGGTTATCTCCCATCATCCTTTTCCTCCCTGCACGGAGCTATGTCATGGTGCTCAGCGTTTATTGTTCAAAATTCAAATATAAAAAATCAGTTTAGTATACAATGCGTTGTACTCATTCCAATGAAGTTACAGTACGTAAACTTACGCCGCTTGCTCGACTCGAAAGGTAGAGAGTCATTATTCCTAACAACATTCCTTATTATTCACTGATTTTATGTTCTCACTGCTTGTTTTAACATCCAGGCACATGTAAATGATTATGTTGTCATTATTGAACTCATTTACTCCGAAATGTGCACTTTATACAACCGGAACTACCACATTTATATGGTAAGTCTTGTCTCATAATACGAAAATTCCAAGACACCAAGGCCCCTTCAGAACAAATTAATTTCGTACCTTGAGGTCTTGCTGTAATTCTAAAACTACGTCTTTGTTATTAACAAACAAACCCTGATAACATCATAGATGGGCGACGTAACTTCTGGTTGGTTTTGTTCACTAGTTAATATGATGCCACCAAGGAAGGACATTTTCTTTGTATGTATGTATGTATGTATGTACATACGTGCCCCGGACGCCCCCCTGGGGAGGCCTTGTACCAGTAGCAGGCCTTGGGCAAGACCCAGGACATGTTGAAGACAGTTTGTCTCTCAACTGGCCTGGGAATACTTTTGGATCCACCGGGAGGAGCAGAATGTAGTAATTGGTGAGAGGGACGTCTGGGCTTCCCTGCTTAGGCCGCTTCCGCCTCGACCCGACCTCACATAAGCGGAAGAAAATGGATGGACTTCTGGAAAAATGCGAAATAATTTCCTGACAGGACAAGAAAAGGATTCTTTGAAGCAAGTCACATTGCCCTTCGGTAGATTAACATTTTTGTACAATTATATATATATATATATGTATATATATATATATATATATGTATNCACACACATTCATACCTATGAACAATTTAGAGGCATATTCCATAATTTGATACAATTATGTATTACAGTATTGCACTACACAGTTGAAGTGTTATGTTTTGTATTTAGTCTTATTCTATGTTCTTATTTTCTTGCTTTGGTTGTTTTATGTTGTGCTTAAGTGTGTACGTTTATTATTTCTGCTGCTGGAAACTCTTGGAGATGAATCAAGTATCATGGCTCTGATTTTAGTGTACGTGACGTGAAGGAAATGGTTCCCAAACCTTCTACAGCATACCTCTGCAGACATTTGACGTAAACCTACGTACCACCTACTCCTGCGTGCCGTGAGGCGTTCAGGCGTCCTATTGTGAGTACTAGATGCTAATTGTTTTGCACTTTTATTCACATCTTCCCATCACACCTAGCGTACCCGATTTTGGAACCGAGGACAACGAAACGACAAAGTAGCTTATTTTTGAGATGGTCATTTTGCTTGCTTCAGAGTAGTTTTGGTTTTTTACTCCCAGGGAGCAGCGGGGAATTCACACGAGAAATAAAATGGTGTCATAAAGGTTTCTGCTTTATAAGACTTTTCTACACAGCAGAATGGTTTGACCTCTGACACTACTGTGAATGGGAAGAGCCATGTAGACGAGGAGGCGGAGCATCTGTGCAGGAACAAATACCTTCTTCATGTCTTTGTCCTTTTTGTCTCCTCGGTGTTGGCGTTCGCGTTTTTCTCCACACAGATTGGCCCTTTTGCTTTTCTGTGTGTCTCTCCAGCCACATCTGCATCTCCTCCTTCTAACCACATCGTCTTTCACCCAGCTACACCTCTGACAGTCCCTCCAGTCCCATTCTCTCCTCATCCACAGCGTCCATTCCCTTCCTCTCCACTTTAGGAACACATCCGCATGCTCTTCTTCCTCTGAGGCAGCGCCCAAGGTCATGGTCGTTGCGTGTAAGGAAATACAACAGGGGAAATGCAGGAGGCAGTGAGACAGCATGACCCCCCCCCCCCACACACACACACAGCAAACACACCAAGCGCCAAACAAACCGTAATCTATCCGTTTGGAGCCATGAAAATGCTAAAACCAACATAATGCAATCAATATATGCTAAGCTATCTGAACAAAACACTGCCTGGCAGCGAGGAGGGCGGGGCTAATGAAGAGTGACAGTTTAGGATGCGAGATGAAAATAGCAAGTCACAAAGGAAGTCACACTCAAACATAACACAAGTGTAAACAAAAGGGAAGCAGTAGTAAATGAGTAGCAATTAAAAGGAGTGTGCTCTACGTGCAATATAAAAGGTGTGTGTGTACAATTGGGGTGTTGATTTTACCTTTAGCTTCGTCCCAAATACAAACTCACACTTTTCCCATCAGGCTGCAGCATCGCAACTAACACAATTAACCCAGAATACACACCATATGGACAAAAGCACTGGGACAGCTACAGTGTGAGACCGTGGAGTGTGTGTGCTTCTCCCACCCCAAACCCCTTTATGCATGTTACGCTGCACTGAGACCAACACACACGACACACAAAGCGACCTCCCTCCTGCACCATGAGGGCATACAAACATATCTACACACAATACCCACGCCACACAAAAAAAAACACACCCCCATAGTCCCGCCGCAAGGCATGCTGGGTAGCTTTCTTCCAACATGTTTGTCACATTTGTGATTGATTGCAATATTAGTTGACGTCAAATTGTTTTTTTCTTCATAGCTGTTGATGCTGGACTACCCAGCATGCATTTGGAAATAACGGTTTTGAAGTCATGTTTAGCGCTCTGTTATCAAGTAGTGATTGATTTATGTGATGCATTAACTTCGCTGCGGACGTGTCGTGTTGATGACCACCCATACTCTATATAGATCCCGCCTCCGACAATTTTTTTTTTAACCCAATGTGACCCACAGGCCAAAAAGTTCTGCTCAAAATGTCTTGCTAAGAAGACGGGTGAAGATTCAGGGACACTCTTGTCCAACTTCTCAGTCAATGATGAATACACTTTTGTCCGTGGAAGGTATGTTGCCTGTAATGTATTTACTAATTATTTTCAAAGCATGTGTCAGTAAGACGGTACCACACACACTATGCCCCGCTTCATGCACACACTTGCATGCAGTGGCACAGATGGTTCGCCTTCACCCAGAGGCTGCCATCAGCAACGTTTGGCTAAACATCGCCTTCCTGCACACACGCACCAAGTTGTTCACTTCCTATGCAAATTTACTGCTCACTTGTCACTTTGAAATAAGGGTTAGAACATTTTCCTCAATTTAACTGCAAATTCCCATATCTTCCACTAGGGGTTGGTGTGGGTGCTTGTTCTATTTTTAACCCGCTTCAAACGTAGCAGTGGGTATTTATAGCAGAGATCTGTTACACACACACACACACACACACACACACGCACGCACACACACACACGCACGCATCATACTCTGCAAAGTTAATACCTAAAGGCATTTTTCATCAAATTGCTGCTGACAGAAAAAAAAACACCACACACACGGAGTACAGTAAAGGTAAAGTAGGAAATGCTTTGAAGGCAACCAAAAGATGCCATGGAAACGCCGATCCACATCCTATTTCTGCAGAAAGAAAAATCACTGGAACCCACCCTCCCTCCGTATGTGACGTGTGTCCGTCCCGGGCCAGGAAGCTGGCAGGGAACTCCACTGAGAGACCCTTCACGTCCCAGACACAAACTGTTCAAACTCCTCCCCTCTGGTAAACACAGGCACTGAGACACTTACTGTTTAATTTTCAAGGTAAATAGTTTTTTTTTTTTTTTTTACGTATGTAGATAAAGTTTATTAATCATATACAAAACCAGCACTCATTGAACATGCATTTCTCTTTGAAAGCCTGAGGAAAATGGGTCATTCATGACATTGTTCAAAAGAACAGCGTACTTTGATTCAAAAGTTAATAGGAGTGGGGAAAACTAGAGACGCAAACAAATATTTAGCTTTTTAGCTAAAATGATCTCCAGTGCCTCAAAATGGAGAGCAAAACCAGAGACATGGGGCAGAAAATGGAAGACAACTATCAAAATGGATCAAAGAACAACTAGAATGACAAAGGCTCACCCAATGATCAACAAGGATGACCAAAGACAGTCTGGAGTTACCTGTAAGTACTGTGACAATTAGAAGACGCCTGCGTGAAGCTGATTTATTTACAAGAATCCCTCGCCAAGTCCCTCTGTTAAAAAAAGGCAGAAGAGGTTACAATTTGCCAAAGAACACGTCAACTGGCCTAAAGGGAAATGGAGGAACATTTTGTGGACTGATAAGAGTAAAATTGACGTGAGCAACATACGATCACGTGGTAATACTGACAAACTTTGCTGACAAGCCCGAATTATATGCAGTATCAAAGTGAAATCCCACGTCACTCGCTGAGAGGACGACAAGACCCACAGCACTTTTTGGAACACATCCTTTGGGGGTACCAAATGCAGGCGTAGAGTACTTAGAGGGGGCGGAGCTAGACAGTGTGCAGAGAATGGTCACTCCCAGAATGGGGGGTACAACCTCAGATACGTTTTGCTGCATTCAGGACTGTCGGAATCATTCCACAGCATCAACATTCTGATATAAGAAACCAAGTGTACAAAGTACACGTATTGAAGTGTACTAATGCAAGTACTGCATTTGAGACACAGCTTTGGTGAAAACAGAAGCGGAGGTCCTTCCTGTGACTTTGTGCAGAAGATAGAGGTGAAGGCGTCCACTTGGTGCAGCAGTCTGTCGCCACCTGACAATATCCTTCCTCCATCCCCCCAGTTCTTATTTAATCACAAATTCCTTCCATCTTCACTTCCTCCTCCTGGAGACACTCTACACTGACATAACATGTTGCAGGCTAAGAAGAGGATCAGAGTCGTGTTCTTGTCCGTCTCCATGCAGGGATGCTGCTGTTGCCGCCTTCAGGTGAGAAGCGCACACGCACGTCTGTCAGCCCACATTGACCTCAAGCAGTTACAGCAGCCTCGCCGTTAGCTCGCTAACAAGAACACACAGTTTTCTGACTTCCTGCTCCAGGCGGCTCATGCGTCCTCAACTGGAAGATATGCAGCGTCCTTCGGATTTCTGTCGTTACTAAAATGCAGTGGAACCCGTGAAGTCCGACACCCCTGGCGTTGTACAAATCCTTTTTTTCGAAATCATGTCTCTAATTTAGGGGTACCCAAAGTGCGGCCTGTAAGAAATTGACGGCCCACGACTTTTTTTACCCTCATCGCATTCTAAAATACAATTAAACAAGTTAAAAAAAAAGAAATTTTATGAGAATATGGATGAAATATTGGGAGAACAAAGTCATAATATTAAGAGGAAAAATAGCAAAGTTGGAATATTAAAGACTAAAATATGCAAATTGTTTAAAAGTCGTAACAAAAACAATTAGAGCAAAAAATTGTTAAAAAAAGTTAATATGCTTTGTCACTGATAATATATAAAAAAAACATTACAGCTTATAAAAATTGGTTAGTTAAAAAATGTAAATCATCCTTTCATTTAGGCCCATGGTGGAAAACGTTTGCTCATGAGAACCCAGTTAATGGCTACATGTGTCTCTTGCTTTTTCATTGGCTTTTTGCATGCAACACTTCTACCTAAACAAAGATGAGTCAATGAGGTGTGTGACGAAAAGGGGGAGTTGAGAATAGTCAAAGAATATATACAGGAGCGATCACGTGGGTCACACTGGCTCACTTCTTTTTACACTTTATGATCATTTCCGACTTTTCTCTTTCCAAAAGGATGATCTGAAATCTGAACAACTAGTTTCCTGGGATAGACAGACCTTAAGCGGTTCCACTGTCATTTGTTAGCATTGTTAGCGCTAGTGTTGCTAACTTGTTGTAGCGGTCGTGGCAACGATCATCGTGATTGTGGCCAACATTCCAGTCAAGAGTTTTCAAAGTGCGGTTTGTAGATAACCTGAACCCAGCTGGTCCAAACCAGCAGGGGGCAGCAGTTGCAGAGCTTTGCTGATGTTCTATTCGTGATGGAAATCAGCTGAAACAGTGCAGATAATTGCTCTCTCATGCTAGTTTATGTTTCCCTCCACATCCAATCCACTCGGTCCTTTCCTGTGGTCAGTGTTGTTTCACGAGCACATTATTGCAGTCTTGAAGAGGAAGTATAAACTGGGCCGAACTTGCTCACGGTGAACCTTCATTGCAGCTTTTTACATTTTCAGACATTGTGCAGACGGCAAGTTGTGATTAGCCTCCACACTAGCAGCGTGGCTGGAGGGCGCCGAGCGAGCTCGCCCGACTGGGCGCCACGGTGAGGTAGTTGGATGGGACGTAGCCCCTCTGCCTGCCTCTCACCTCCACCAGGCTCCACTCGCGGCTTCCCCTCTTGTCGTGAGGCTCCAGGACGCGCACCGGCTCGCCTGCCGCGACGGAGACTTCGTGGTTTCCCCTCGCTGTGAAGCTGTAGGCCGCAAACACCTGCGAAACACGAGGGGATGAATGCTGCGTCTCAAATAGCGCACTTCGTCTTTTGAGTGCATAAATAGCTCGGTGTCATTGAAAAGTCTGCACCTAGCGGCTCTGACATCACCACCTGGCACACTATCTGCATTTTTGTTTAGCAGCCGCTAAAAGTCTCTACTGCACAAAGCCGAGATAAAGTTCATCGTCTCCGGAAAAACTTTACGCTGATGACACAAATGCTGCCGTGAAGAGAGGCCTGAATATAATGACGCCCAAGAGTTGAACCCCTCCTGTTTTGGGGGTTAATGAACACACACCCTCCTCCCTGAGTCACCACCTTATCGTGGTGGAGTTTGTGTGTCCCTATGATCCTAGGAGCTAAGTTGTCGGGGGCTGTCATGCCTCTGGTAGGGTCACCCATGACAAACAGGTGCTAGGGGAGGGACCAGACAAAGAGTGGCTCAATAGACCCCAATGATGCACAAGAACAAAGGACTTCGTTTTCCCTCGCCCGGACGCTGGTCACCGCGGCCCCCTCTGGAGCCAGGCCTGGAGGTGGGGCACGACGGCGAGTGTCTAGTGGCCGGGCCTGCACCCATCGTGCCCCGGTCGGGCACAGCATGAAAAGGTAACGTGGGTCCCCCCTCCCATGAGCTCAGCACTCGTGGGAGGGGCCAAAGGGGTCGGGTGCAAAGAGAGCTGGGTGGCTGATGGAGGCGGAGTCCTTGGCGGTCCGAACCTCGGCTACAGAAGCTAGTTGTCGGTACGTGGAATGTCACCTCCCTGGCGGGGAAAAAGCCTGGGCTGGTGCGTGAGGTGGAGAAATTCCGCTTAGATATGGTCGGACTCACCTCAACACACAGCAAGGGCTTGGAACCAGTCCTCTCGAGAGGGGCTGGACTTTATTTTACTCGGGTGTTGCCAGCAATGAGAGGCGACGGGGTGAGGGGTGGCAATTATTGTTGCCCCCCGGCTCCAAGCCCGCATGTTGGAGTTTAATCCAGTGAACGAGAGGGTAGTTTCCCTTCGCCTTCGGGTGGGGGGATGGGTCCTGAGTGTTGTTTGCGCTCATGCGCCAAACAGCAGTTTAGAATACCCGCCCTTTTTGGAGTCCTTTGAAGAAGTACTAGAGAGTGCTCCCCCGGGGGATTCCCTTGTTCTGCTGGGTGACTTCAACGCTCATGTTGGCAGCGACAGTGAGACCTGGTGAGGTGTGATTGAGAGAAACAGCCCCCCTGATCTTAACCCAAGCGTTGTCTTGTTATTGGAGATCTGTGGTCGTCACGGATTGTCTGTAACGAACACCATCTTCAAGCATAAGGGTGTCCACATGTGCACTTGGCACCAGGACACACTGGGCCGCAGTTCGATGATTGACTTTGTGGTTGTGTCGTCGGACTTGCGGCCACATGTTTTACACTCGGTTGAAGAGAGGGGCGGAGCGGTCAACCGATCACCACCTGGTGGTGAGTTGGTTCAGATGGTGGGGGAGAATGCCAGTCAGACCTGGCGGACCCAAGCGCATTGTGAGGGTCTGCTGGGAAAGCCTGGCAGAGTCCCCTGTCAGAAGGAGTTTTAACTCCCACC